>CAAKHD010000872.1:6277-17686 GCA_901007705.1 Fistularia tabacaria | reverse complement strand
TAATCCTCTGTCGGCCTGAGGCTGGGACAGGCGTTTGTTTGTACAGCAATGGGGGAGGTTTGATCGCGGGGTTGCAGAGAAATCGACCCCCCGGACCGAGCCGCGCCCCCCCCATGGCCCCATGAAGCCCCCCCCCCGCCCCCACGTGGTCGGAGGAGTCATGATGGTGTCAGCTGAGCACGGCGGCCACGTGAGCGGCGTAGCGCCGCAGGGCTCCGAGAAACAAAAACAGACCGTCAAAAGTCCGTAAACAGAAGGAGCGTCTGAAGCGTCCTCAGCAGAAGGCGGGAGATGTGCGGCGCGGGTCCGGGGTGGCGCCCCCTGGTGGCCCGTCGCCGCCGCTGCAGCAGCTCTCGCAACCGTGACGCTTCTCCTCCTCTTCAACGGTGAATGATGTGTTCAGGGCTCCGCAAGCGTCGTTTGATGTTTTTTCAAACCGGCCTCCAGCTTTTTACACATCCACCATGTTTCTCCTCCTCCTCCTCCTCTTCCTCCTCCTCATCCTCTCGCGACCGGCTTTGTTTGACGCCCTCGCAAAAACACCCACTCCTCCATCTCGCACATCCATCTCTCGCCCCCTCGCTCGTCCTCTCACGTTTCCCTTTTTTATTCGTCCTCTCCGACTCCTCTCTCCTCACCTTCCTCCCTCCTCGTTTTACTCGTCTTCTTCGCAAAACCGACTCCAAACTGGAAAAATACGAATGAATCCACAAAACCAGCCCATTCCCTCTGTATGAAGTACACAAGTACTGCATGCACTACTGCATGGCCCTAAAACTACCTTGAGGTTAAGTTGCTGTGCAGGTGGTGGTGCAATCGTGGTTGCAGTAGTAAATGTAGTCGCAGTGATAGGTGCACGACTTCATGCAGTTGCAGTTGTAGTTCCATTTTTTGGTTACAGTAATAGTTGCAGTAGTTGTTATAGTACATGTAGTTGCAGTAGTGGTTTGCTGTAGTAGTCTTAGTAATGGTTGCAGTAAAGGTTATAGAATAGCCTTTTCTTGTCATTGCATCTTAAAACACGAAATTGTAATTTGCTGTAGTACATGCAGTTGCAGTAATGGTTGCAGTAGTAGTTGCAGAAGTGGTTGCAGTAGTAGTTGTAGTCGTGGTTGCAGTAGTAGTTGCAGTAATGGTTGCAGTAGTGTTTGGAGTAGTGTTGGCATTAATATTTGAAATAATGGTTGCAGTAGCACTTGCAGTATTAGTTGCAGAAATGGTTGCTGGAGTAGTTGCAGTAGTGGTTGCAGTAATGGTTGCATTAGTAGTTATGGTAATGGTCGCAGTCGTAGTTGCAGTAATGGTTTCCATAGTAGTTGCAGTAATACTTGCAGTCGTGTTTCGAGCAGTTGATGCAGTAATGTTTGCACTAATAGTTGCAATAATGGTTGGAGTAGTAGTTGCAGTAATAGTTGCAGTAATGGTTGCAATACTAGTTGCAGTAATGGTTGCAAGACTAGTTGCAGTAATAGTTGCAGTAATGGTTAGAGTAATGGTTGCAGTAATGGTTGCAATAGTAGTTGCAGTAATATTTGCAGTAATGGTTGCAGTAGTGGTTGCAGTAATGGTTGCAATAGTAGTTGCAATAATGGTTGCAATACTAGTTGCAGTAATGGTTGCAGTAATAGTTGCAGTAATAGTTGCAGTAATGGTTGCTGTAATAGTTTTAGTAATGGTTGCAAAAGTAGTTGTAGTAATGGTTGCAGTAATAGTTGCAGTAATACTTGCAGTAATAGTTGCAGCAATGGTTGTAATGGTAGTTGCAGTAATAGTTGCATGATGGTTGCAGTAATAGTTGCAGTAATGGTTGCAGTCATGGTTGCAATACTAGTAGCAGTAATAGTGGCAGTAATGGTTGCAGTAATGGATGCAGTAATAGTTGCAGTAATGGTTGCAGTAATGGTTGCAATAGTAGTTGCAGTAATGGTTGCAGTAATAGTTGCAGTAATGGTTGCAGTAATAGTTGCAGTAATGGTTGCAGTAATGGTTGCAGTAATGGTTGCAGTAATGGTTGCAGTAATGGTTGCAGTAATGGTTGCAGTAATGGTTGCAGTAATGGTTGCAGTAATGGTTGCAGTAATGGTTGCAGTAATAGTTGCAGTAATGGTTGCAGTAATGGTTGCAGTAATGGTTGCAGTAATGGTTGCAGTAATGGTTGCAGTAATGGTTGCAGTAATGGTTGCAATAGTAGTTGCAGTAATGGTTGCAGTAATGGTTGCAGTAATGGTTGCAGTAATAGTTGCAGTAATGGTTGCAGTAATGGTTGCAGTAATGGTTGCAGTAATGGTTGCAGTAATAGTAGCAGTAATAGTAGCAGTAATGGTTGCAATCGTAGTTGCAGTGTGAGGACGCTCCTGCTCTGAGATTAAGCCCAGATTAATCCAATCCCACCGGTTTCATCCCAGACAGGAAGTAGAATTTGTGATTCCCTCCTGTGTTTTTTTTCTTCTTCTAAACCCTTGTGGTCTCTCTCTTCTTCACCTCCCTCTCTCTCTTCTTCACCTCCCTCTCTCTCTTCTTCACCTTCCTCTCTCTCTCCCGCCTCCTCGCGCTCTTCCTCGCCGCTCCGCTGCTGATCCTCTGACCTCCATTAATAACGGCGCCGCGCCGTCTTTTTTCCCAAGTGAATAAAATGTCCATTTCGCCCTCTGTTCAGTTCACACCCCCGCCCAAATAAAAACCAAAGCGCTCTTTTAGCTTAGCATAATGTGTTTAATGGCTGCTATTGAAAAAGGTTAATGGATGAAATGGGAGAAAAGGTTTCCGGGCACGTTCGAAGTTGCCGTTTCTTTTTAACGTTTTTCAACCAAACATGCAGCAGGAAACAGAGTCGGCGCTAACGAGCTTAGCAATTAGCAAGTTTTGGATCCGTCCATCTTTGAACCCGCAGTCTGAGATCATGTATTTGTACAAAAGTAAACCACAGAAGGACACGCTGATGTTTTATTCTGCTTTTAACTTTGTTTTCAAAGCACCAACTCCACATTGGAAAAAAAAAATCCCAGCCTCCAATCAGGACGCAGAAACTAATATTCTCTTCACTCTGAGGGAATAATTCAAAAAAGTGCCGCCTTTCGTTCTTTGGGCCTGAAAGTGCTCTTTTCTCCAGTATAATCCTGGAAAGATATCAGTCGTGTTGCTAATGGAGCGCTGATCCATCCCGACACGGTCTTAGCTAGCAGAAGAACGAGCATAGCTACGCTTCAGCGTGTCAGGAAAGCTTTCAGACGTTGAGTGATTTCTAAAAGAGGTTTCCTTTCGCGCCGTAACAGACACATCAATTTTTGCGCTAGCTTAGCAACAACCACTAGCCTTTTAGTGCAGAAGGCTTTTCTATGCTGAACAGAAATATTTTCATTTTTGTTTTCGCCTTGTGTTATATGATAGAGAACAGGGTGTCTGTAATAATGTTTGCAGTAATTATTATGTTGTTTCCAAATATCCTAGTTCTTCCTTGTCACTTAAGTATTTGTTTTAATCTAAACTTCATCTTTTTAAAAATTGCAGCTCAGTATGCAGTCCCAATCACGACACTCTCAGTTGTTACGCTAAGCTAAGCAAATAAGAAAAGTCCTACATTGCATCTGAAAAACTATGACCAGGTGAATCATGCATGACACATAGGCTACTGTCCGTTTGCCAACAGCTTTAGCTACTGTTGTCGTTATGACAACAAAAATCAGCGAGGATAGCGATGTTAGCTTTGGGTAAGCAATGGAAGCTAAGATCTCCTGCGGGTAGAGGAGCCCTTCAGCCTCCATTAAAGAAAAGAAAAAATCTTTGTTGTAGTTTTGCTAACCAACCGGTTTGTCTGTTAGTCACGAGACAGCTAGCGTAGCCTCCAGCCTCGCCAAAGCTTCTGTTCCAGGAGGTTGCGGAGACATAAACATTGACATTAGTAATAGCTTTATTACAACCCCAGCCACAGTTCAAGGGGCAGCACAAATATCCCAGCTAACAGGAAGTGAGGAAGAGCAGCGTGGGTCGGTGCCGATTTACATAAATGCAAATCGTGCAAGAGGAATTTACGCCATTCCAAATATAGAAAAACACGTTTTAATTTGTTAAGGCAGGTTAATCCCCAGCTCCGACGGGGTTTTATTTTGGCATCACACACATTTCCTTGTGTGTGTGCATGTGTGTGTGTGTGTGTGTGTGTCAGCGGCGTCCACGTTTCAAAGCGTCAATAAACGTGTAATAACCGCCGCTTGGCCTCGTAGACAGGAAATGGACTTGCGGTCGTTTTAAGCCGCAGCTGCCTCCTCGCCGTCCGTCCAATCAGGACCATTGGGGGGGACGTGGCAGGAATGGCGATAAAAAGAGGAGGAGGAGGAGTGGGATTATAGAAGGGCAGCGGTCCGGTGAACCCTCTTCCCTCGCCGCTGTTTTCATGCTCTAATCTCCTGTGGCTTTATGTCCTCTAATCCCTTTAAATTTAAATTTCCTGATGTTCTTCCTCCTCCTCCTCCTCCGAGCGCTCCGGAGAAAATACGCCCTTTGCTTGTTTTTCTTTTACGAGTATTTGTGTCGGTCGCACGCTTTGCGCTCCCCCCTCCCCCCTGAAGGCTTCCGTTTTTGGGTTCCGCAGGGGAAAAAAAATGGAAAGAAAAACAAACATGGCGTCTTATTGGAGAAATATCAACAAAAACAAAACGCTGCTTTCACTTGTTGCTTTACCTTCGTCCTCGTTCGGAGACAAATAACGGCTTGAAGGGTCAGGTGTCAATCACGGGGTCAGCTGTCAATCACAAGTCCTCGCTATAGAAACGTCCAACCGTTCCTTCTCTCATTCACACCTACGACCAATTTAGAAGGTAGTAGAACCCAGGCAGGGGTACGTGTACTATGTACACAGTAGAACTAGTAATAATTTGATTTATTTTTTACTATTTTTTACATGATACGATTGTGTTGAACCAGCAACCCCCCTCCGACCCTCCCCTGCCCAACCTGCTTTGCATGGGGTTGTTTTACTTTTTTTGTTTGTCCTTTCAAAATAAGAGTTTGAAAAAGACGTGTACATCCGCTGCCCAGTTAGGGATTGGTGCTGGATCAAAAATATGACTGAATGACGGTTTGAAACGAAAAAATCCGCACACAAAAAATCTGTTAAACAGATTTTGATCAGCATCTGAGGAAGAGCATTTGTGTTTCAAACGTAATGTAAAAAGAATGTCTGTTCTTTATGTAAATCAATTCATTTCTTTTGTTTGAAGCACTTTTGGTGTGTGGATTTTTCCGTTTCAAACCGTCTTTCAAAATAAAAGCCTCCGCCCCGCTTCCTGCAGGCTCCGTCTGGCCTCCTCAGCTCGCGTCTGACCCTCTCCTCCTCCGCAGACAAGGACAAACCCCTGGACTCGGACGAGGACTCCATGGGCATCAGCGCCGGGGGGCCCGGCGGGCCCGGCGGGCTGGCCGGCGCCCTGGGCTCGGGCGCCCTGCGGCCCAGCTCCCAGTCGGCCTTCTTGGGGCCGCTGCTGTGGGAGCGGACGTTGCCCTGCGACGGCGGCCTCTTCCAACTGCAGTACATGGACCTGGAGGAGTTCCTGACGGAGAACGGGATGGGCATGCACAGCAACGGGCCCAGCTCCGCCAGCGCCCAGATCCCCTCACAGGTGAGGGGGCTCACCTAGCTCACCTGTTAGCCAAGGCAACTGTTAAATACAGCCAAATAATAGGACATACTACAGAGAGTAATTTCAAAATGGTTCCTTGTAGCATCTTAGCTTGGTTTTACAAACACGTATCTGTAAGCATCTGTTCCTGTTAGCATTTTAGTCTGTTTTTATATCCCATATTGATGTGTTAATGGGTGCCTGCGAGCATCTGTTAGCATGTATTTGCAACTGTTTCTGTTACCATCTTAGATTCTTTTAATCAGACATTGGCGTGTTTATTGCCGCCTGTTTGCATGTTTTCACGTCTGTTCCTGTTAGCATCTTAGCTTATTATCAAGTCTACATCGTTGTATTTATTGGTGCCTGTTATTGTTAATTAGCAAGTATTGGCATCTGTACCTGTTAGCATCTTAGCATCTCTTTCACCCACACTAATCTCTTTTCCCGCACCTGTTAGTGTCTCTTAGCATGCATTTGCATCTGTTCCTGTTTGCATCTTAGCTTATTATCAACTCTACCTTGGTGTATTTATTGGTGCCTGTTATTGTTCATTAGCAAGTATCGGCATCTGTACCTGTTAGCATCTTAGCATCTCTTTCACCCACGTTAATCTTTTCCTGCACCTGTTCGTGTCTGTTAGCATGCATTTGCATCTGTTCCTGTCAGCATCTTAGCTCCTCTTTAAAGCAACGTTGATCTGAAAACACCTACAAGGATTTCCCCTGCAAGAATCCATAAATTTAAACTAAGTTAGATAAAATTGAAATTAAATTATATTTGAAGTTTATTGGTGAAAACGTTGTGTTCTCCATGGAGACGCATTCAGGCGATGAATTAAATGTGACGTCTCGTCCCCAGAGCTCCCAGTCTGCTGTGCCCAACCAGAGCTCCCAGTGCCCCCCCACCTCCCCACCGCCGTGCTCCTCCTCTTCCTCCTCCATGTCCTCTTCGTCATCCTCCTCCTCCCTCCTGGGCCTGGAGACCGTCCAGCCGCCTCCTCCGCCTCCCCAGCAGCCGCAGCAAGGCATGATGGGAGGTCCCGAGTGTCTACACGGTGAGTGTGCGAGTTATCGATCGTTTATTGGTTTCCTCGCCCCGCGGACGCCACTGTGCCTCCCAACATCTGACATTTACTAAAAATGGCGTGAAGGTGGTAAACGCGCACTCGCCTCACTCGTGAGTAGCCCGCTCAGCTGGTTGCCTTTTGGATGCCAGTTGCCAGGGCAACGCGTCTCGCCATGCCGAGGTGCTACAACTTTGCACCCGAGAGCTGTTGCGCTGAGTCATGCCAGCCTGGAAATAGTGCACAAATTACACACAGAGTACTTTACACCCACCTCTCCCCCCATTGATTGCCATCACAGAACTTCACTACTCGCTAAATGCAAATATTAAGAAAAAACAGGCTAACAGCTAAATGCTAACAAGCTACGTTTCCTCGGTCGACTCCAGTAGCATGCTAATTTCACACTTAAAAAGCAAAAAGTGCCCGAGCTCCATGAATTACGAGCATCAACAAAGGTTTCCGAATGATGCATGCTCCACATAATTAGCAATACATGCAGGCTTTCCATGTAGCCTGCTAGCTGCTAATGGGCCCAGTAATCCACTGGAAGGGTGAAATCTGAGCTTGTTGCCGCCCGAGAGGCCGGTTCTTTAAATCCCCGTAATTTTGAACCTCTCGCCAGATTAGAGAATCCAGATTTAGTCCCCTCAGCCGGGGAGGGAGAGAGTGCTGCACGCCGCCGTCACGTGTGAGCTTCAATATTTCATCACATTCCCGTCCCGTTCCGGCCAAACACTCTCTATTTTTATCGTCTGGAGGCCCCGTCCCGTCCCGTCCCGCCCCGCCGCCTCCCCTCCTCTCACGTCTATTCATAATTCAGCTTCCTGCCGCTGTGAGGCGGAGCTGCCGCTGCCGCGTCACATGACCCCACCTTGATCACCCAAGATCAATAAATAAATTAAAAAGTACAACTTCTTCTTCTGGCGGCGGCGGTGTCAGCGGCCATGTTTTTCTTGAATCGCCACAGCTGAGATGTTGTGTTTGAGGCGCTCTCTCTTCAGGAAGTCTCTAAATCGAATCGAGTCTTGGTTGGAGGTTTGGTCTAAAATGGGGGTTGATTGAAAGGAGGAGCTAACCGTTGGGTTAGCCTTTGTAGCATCTGTAAGCTAATCCTGTTGCTAATTTTTTTAAGAAAACATTGAATTATGATAATCTGTTGATGATTTTCAAGCAATGGATTGCTGGTTGAGACATTCAGATTAGATCAGATCAGATCAAGTTAGATTAGATCAGATCAGATTAGGTTAGGTTAGATTGCATTGAATAAATCAGAATTAATTGGATATATTAGATTAAAAGGGAAATCAGATCAGATCAGATTAGAGTAATTCAGATTACATCAGATTTGATTAGATCGGCATAAATCATGTTATGTTAGATTAGGTTGAATCAGATTCAGTGAGATCAGAATAAATAAGATTAGATTCCATCAGAAATGATCAGATTAGATGAGATTGGATTAGATTAGATGAGATTGGATCAGATCAGAATAAACAGATCTTTATTTATTTATCTTTATTTAGTGAAAGAGTGAGGTGAACTAGAGCAGGGAGGCGGAAGGAGTGAATTCGGTCACGCTGTTAAAAGATCGATCCGTTCACTGGCCATTTTCCCCGATCGGCCCCCGCATATCAGTGCGACGCTTGGAAGAGGAAGAGGAAGAGGAAGGAAAAGAGGAAGAGGAAGAAGAGCAGCGCAGCAGGATCCAATCCCGACTGGAACCTGTTTATTCTGAGTCATAAACAAGAGGCGGGGGTGAGGGGGCGGGGGGGGCAACATTGTAAGACAAGAATAAAACAAACCTCCGCAGTTGCTTGAAGAAAAAACACACACACACACACACACACACACACACACACACACACACACACACACACACACACATACACACACACACGCGCAGAGAAAACAAATGCAGTCAGAAAAGATGCATGAAAGAAGGCAGCCACGCAGGAGAGAGAATACACTCACTGCTGCAAGGCTTGGAGTGTGTGTGTGTGTGTGTGTGTGTGTGTGTGTGTGTGTGTGTGTGTGTGTGTGTGTGTGTTTGTTTGTATCTTCTCTGTGTCTGTTTTTATAGTTTCCATGCACACACACACACACACACACACACACACACACACACACACACACACACACACACTCACACACACTCACAGTGTGTGTGTGTGTGTGTGTGTGTGTGTGTGTGTGTGTGTGTGTGTGTGTATTTGTGTGTGTGTGTGTGTGTGTGTGTATTTGTGTGTGTGTGTGTGTGCCATACGTTGAACTTCCAACATGCATATGAGTGTCCTCTTTGTTTTTCACCATTTGCATGCAACTCTCTGGGCTTTAATGCAAACTCGCTTTTGCCGCTCACGCATGTGTCTGTGTGTGTATGTGTGTGTGTGTGTGTGTTTGCGTGCATGCACACGCACACGTGCACGCTTGCCTCTTTATTCTGAATTATGAACACGTGATCGGACCGAGCGCGACGCATTCAGCCAGAAATCCCCGAGGTGGTGGTGGCGGTGGAGGCCGAGTGTTACTACGGCGAGGAAGGGATGGAAAGTAGGCTGGAAATAATAATGTGATCCACACGTTTGGTCTGAATCCAGGCTCGTTCTCTGGGCTCCACAGAGCCGAGGAAGAGGAGGAGGAGGAGGGGGAAGAGGCCCCAGCTGTCGCCTTTTAGAAAAATAAAACCTGCCGCACCAGAAAGAGAGGAGTTCTGAAGATAAGCATTCAAGTATCCTGCAAATAAGAGCTGTTTATTTCATGACATAGGTTTTATTTATAGGTGTATCTGCGATCCAGGATGTTATTTTAGCTTTTCGGGTATTTTTCTGATGATTCGGCAGGAATCGATGCCCTGATTTGTTGGGTAGTTTCTGTTGTTCACTTTGTTGTTAGCCTAGCCTAGCCTAGCATAGCGTAGCTGGGATGTCCCATCCCGATCCCGTCTCTACCCTCGAACAAAACATTTTCTGGCGGTGAGTTGTCGGCTCGCAGGTTGTCATGGTCACCGGATCTCGGATTCGGAATCGTCCGAACCGGCGGGACGTTATTTGATGGCTGCTAAGCGCTGTCATGGGATCCATCCCAGGATTCCTTGCGAGCAGCGCTTTCCACCCCGGGCGACATCATTGTTACCACGGCAACACCGAGAGTCGCAAGGTTTGTCCGGTTCTGACAATTTTCTGTTACCATCAACACTGAGATGCTAGCCGCTGCTAACTGCGCGGGGAGCATGGCTGTCGCTCCTCAGGATGGCGGGAACGTGGTTAGTCTCCCTGGCAACGTCCTACGAATCAACTCGACACACTTCCGGCAGTTCAGCCGCGAGTACCGACCAGTACTGCGAAGTACTCGCCTCGCCGCAAAGTACACAAGCACGTCAGGTGGCGTCCGGGAGAGGAAAAACAAACAGGGCGGCCGGATGGGGTCTCTAACACCACACCTCCGCCAAATACCAGCGTCTTGCCTTCCCAGGACCAGTCCCAGATTATCCCCCGGGGAACCCCCCCACGTGACAAATACACACTGTGTACATATATATTTACACACACACACACACACACACACACACACACACACACATATATAGAGAGAGAGGGAGTGTGTTGTTTTCCAAGCATCTGGGCCTCTTTAAGGGAGGCGAGGAGAGGGTTAAAGAGACACTGACTCTGCACTCTGTAACACTGAGAGAGAGAGGGAGGGGGAGAGCGAGCCAGGAGAGTTAGCTTTGCATGTTTTGAAATCTCTCGCTCTCTGTCTCACACGCTCGGGCCATGTGCCGCCGCCACGTCACGTGCTGCTGCAGAGCGCGTCGGAGCAGAGGAGGAGGAAGAGGGGGAGGAGGAGGAGGTGGAGGAGGAGGAGGAGGTGGAGGAGGGGTGGGAAGGGGAGGAGAGGAAGGGAGAGGCAGACTAGCAGGGGGGGAGAAGTGGAGGGATATGAAGCGGCCTGTCCTCACATGATTGGAAAAACACAGATTTATTATTCAATTTCAAATTTAATAACGGGTCAAAATCAAAACCAAACACTAAATTTGTGTCTTTTCAATCTGGTTGATGTATTGCGTTTGTACTGATCTGCCGGGGCCTTTCAGAGGACGTTGAGCGACGATCAGAAGTGTCGCGGCGTCGCCTCCAAATCAATTCAGTAATTGATTTATCGCCTCCTTATTGTTTAACCGCCGTGAACCAGGAAGTGGCGAACACGTGACCCGAGGTGACGCTGGGATGGATGTCGGCAATATAGTAATACCAGCCAGACGACGCTGCCTGGCTCAAGGGCGGAGCGTTCGACCAGCAACCCGGACCACCTGCTAGCAAGCCAAGGAATAAGGCAATGCCACAGTCATTTGCGAATTCAGGCTGGCTTGTTTTGGTGCTCTCTTCTACTGGATGCCGAAAGTGTTGCCGGTGCGAAACCGGGCCAGGGGACGGGGGGGGGGGCGCTGGTCAGCTGACCGTTACCATGGCGACGGAGCCGGAGGTGCGAAAGCGCTGGCGGTGACGTGGAGTGGTGTTTAATAACAACTGAGCACGCTCCTAATTTGGACGTCTGACAGAGGAGCGAGCCTCAGTTCTGAAACTGTGTGTGTGTGTGTGTGTGTGTGTGTGTGTGTGTGTGTGTGTGTGTGTGTGTGTGTGTGTGTGTGTGTGTGTGTGTGTGTGTGTGTGTGTGTGTGCGCGTCAGCGCGTGTGCGTGCGTGCGTGGGTGGGCGTACGAGCGCGCGGG
>CAAKHD010000869.1:2734-22801 GCA_901007705.1 Fistularia tabacaria | reverse complement strand
CCCCCCCGCTCACTCTCACACGTCCGCACGCACACCCACACACACACACACACACACACACACACACACACACACACACACACACACACACGTGCGCGCGCACACACACACGCACACACGCACACACACACAGACACACACAGACACGCACACACATACACCACAGACACTAGCATGCCTGCACACACACATAACAAAGATCAAACAAAAAAACTTTAGTGGCTTTGGCCTCTACCGCCCTGCCTGGGCATCTCATAAAGTAGTCACTGACCCCACACATCTAACTGAGCAACTAGAGCATTGCCAGTGCGAATTACAAAGCACACCAGTTCTAATCTGGCTCCATTAGCAGTGTCTGTCCCTCCCTAGTTGCTAGGCTTTGTTCAGCTGTCAGGATGACCAATGACATAGCACTGCTGCTTGATTCATGACAGGGACCCTGAGATCACCTCTGATGGGACCGTCAGGCCAAATGACCAAACGCACCGCAGCAACCCATTATAGTCAATTTATCTAGTTGGACATCTAATGGGAGTGCTTCTTTTCCACTGCAACGCTGTGATGGTATCGCAGAACGGTTGGTTAAGACGTTGAGTATTTGGTTGGGGCTATCTAGGGTATTGCGGGTTAATTACTAGAATAGCTGTTAACCTCTGAAATCCAGAAGAAAGTACTAGAATCTGAGTTGCTTGCAAGTGGTTTTAAAACTGTATTTTATCTTACACTCTGTGATGAGACAAGATTGTGTCTCAGAAACTATCTTAGTTAAGCTTGTTTCACAAAAATTCTCAGCTAAGCTGTGGGTTGATATCACACCTGTACTCCTTAGGATGGTCTGGCAGGAGTTGGGAGAAAAACACACTATTTTTAGATATACCCTCCTCATATTTTTAAACACGGGGACAAGTTACGGAAAAAGAACAGATTAATTACAAACCTGATGATAGATAATTGCTCAAACTGTTTCTATTCAACATCCATGTGTTTTTTTAATACATCTAATTCCACCACATTCATTAGGTCCAAATTCTAAATAAGTGTCTTTACCAAGCACTTCGATCAAGTTCAATCAGGTCAATCACTATTCTTTTGACTCAAAATTTTGAAATTCCTGTAGGTTTCCCGAATGAATAACTTCAATTGAATTTGAATTTACTGGTCGCCAGACTTTTCAGCTTTGATGACTGTTTGAGTAGATCAAATTTTGATTATGCCGCGTTCCTGTGATTTTTTTTCTTTCTTTTTATCTAATCTAAGGTTCAGTATCAAAAGCATGGGGAATACTGGATTATCATGAAATGAAAGTTGGACCAGATTGCCTTCTACTATTTAAAGGTATAATATATCACTACTGCTCTGGGCACACCGTTGGACCTGAGTTCCTTAGTAATCAATCCATAACTATGGCTTGGGTATATTTTGGATGAGCCTCTGATGAACCAATGAGATGCTTATAAAGAAATATGCGTTTCTGGAGAGGAGGGTCAGCTGTTGAACCTTGGATCCAGAAGGAGCAGTGTGATTTTGGCCTGGTCGTGGAACAGTGGACCAGCTCTATACCCTCAGCAGGGTCCTCGAGGGGGCATTGGAGTTTGCCCAACCTGTCTATATGTGTTTTGTGGATATGGAGAAGGCATTCAACCGTGTCCCACGGAAAATCCTGATAAGATAACGGGTAAAACCTCGGTATACGGGCCGCCCGGTCCCTGTATGACCGTTGTTGGAGCTTGGTCCGCTTTCCCTGTTGTAAGTTGGATTTGTTTCCAGTAAGAGTTGGACTCCGCCAGGGCTGCCCTTTGTCGCTGATTCTGTCCATAACTTTTATAGACAGAATTTTTAGGTGCAGGCAGGGTGTCAAGGGGATCTGGTTTGGTGGCCACAGGATCCAGTCTCTGCTTTTTCAGATGATAGTTCTGTTGGCTTCATCAGTCGATGATCTCCAGGCCTCACTGAGGCAGTTCGCAGCCAAGTTTGAAGCGGCTGGGATGAGGATCAGCACCTCCAAATCTGAGACCATGGTGCTAAACCAGAAATGGGTGGAGTGTCCACTCCGGGTCGGGGAAGAGGTCCTGCCCCAAGTGGAGGAGTTCAAGTATCTTGGGGTCTTATTAACGAGAGAGGGAAGGATGGAGCGGATGATCAGCAGGCAGATCGGAGCAGTGTCTGCAGTGATGCTCTGTCGTGGTGAAGGAGCTGAGCCAGAGGGCAAAGCTCTCAATTAAGTTTTTGAGCTGTAGTCGTTGTAGTAATCATCCTAATAGTAGTACTTTTATTAACTACATTTGCAGAAGTGTGCACTTTTTTCCAGGTAGGGTAAAAAACTCAACATCTCTTTTGTTGGAAATGGGTGGAGTGCCCACCCCAGGTCGGGGAAGAGGTCCTGCCCCAAGTGGAGGAGTTCAAGTATCTTACCACTAGCACTTAGCACTACTTACCATTGTGAATTTTAAATTGCCATGATCAGACAGTTCTCAGACAGTTCTAGGAAGACCCCAACTGTTTTCTTTCAACTCTTTAGTTTAGACAATTCAACTCTGCATTTATATATGTTGGATGAGAAACTTCTTTGCTGTGGAACACTTCTCTCATGTTTTTCTTTCCCTTTACCTATCTATCCCAGTCCTCCTCCTCCTAATCTTCATCATCCCATACACCTGCCCTCCCCCACTTCTCTTGCCCATATCTTGCTGGTCACCTCAACCCTGCACTGCTCCCCTCACCCCCCGCCCCATGCCATATGCCATTAAACTCCTAGCTTCTCCGTGGATTAAAACATGCAAAATTGCAAAAGAGCTCCCGTTTTGGGAGGGATTTGTTTGTGGCATTAATAGCCCTTATTTTTCCACATGGCTTCCCAGAAGCCAGAGATATTAGAGAGAGAAGTGAGGTGCAACACATCTCGGTTCTCATCCCTTCATCTTCTCATCCTGCCTCATCTGTCAAACACAGAGGTGGAGGGAAGGAGCAAGGATATCAAGGAAATCAACATCAAGTACTGGTTTCAGCATATTTAAAGGCCACCTTGGAACATTCATAGGAAGAGGCAAATCTCCTAAAATTGTGATGTAAGTCTGTATTTCTTCTCATATTACTAACTAAAAATGGTATCGCAGGTTCATTCTATATCATATTTTAACAGTACACAACCTAGAACCAAACCATCCATCCATCCATCCATCCAATGTCTAAACTGCTTATCTGCAGCATGGTTGCAGTGACAGCAAACTGATTAAAAAAGCCAAAACAAACAAAAAAACATTTTCTGACAGGGGGCCTTTTTTAGTGTACAGTCTATATGTTCTCCTTGTGTCTGTGTGGGTTTTCTCCCGCAGTTGATAAACTGTATGACCCTGACTGACCCTGTCTCTGAGCTGTCCATTGTATGGTCAGTCGGTTGTGTTACATTGAGCCAGCCTGTAATTAATTCAAGCAGAGGGAAAACAGGGCCCAGTCTTTCTTTGCATCTGCGTTCCTACACTCCAGCAGCCCCTTCGTTAATCACAGTTGTTCCTGGCAAAAGGAGCTGTTAACAGCTTGGTGCGTCAGGAATGGTCTTGGCTCTCGCTGCCGTTAATCGGACCGTTACGACTGAGAGGCTTTGCATTATGCAAATCACTGGCCGGGAACAGGTGACATTTGTAGGGGAGCGGGGCGACAGGGCGATGGTTTCTGGCTGATTTAGACATTAGTCCCTGTCATAGCGCAACACACACACACACAAAAAAATACACGAGTTTTCTACATATGCATATGTACCACTCATGCTGCATGCTGTCAGCAGTGAAAAACTACAACTTCCTTAAGGATAAGGATTTTTCAAAATCAGTATGTAATACTAAACCTTCTACGCAATCTTAAATGAATACATTTGTTCAACTTCTTCCCATCCACTGTTGAGCAGATACTGTTTTTTGGTTTGTTTTTTTGAAAGCATAGTATTTGTTATTATACATTAGTCGTAGAAGAAAGCCTGCAAAAATATTACAATGAGGAAAAAGAATGAAGCAAATCTGCCAATATATTCACTATCCCTCCTCCGTACATGTCCAAACCGTTTTTGACCTCTCTGACTATCTGAAAACCATTGAACATGCTGTCCCTCTGATAGACTCATTCCTGATCCTATCCATTTGCATTACTGTCAAATGAATGTCAACATTTCATCTCTGCTACATCCAGCTCTGCTTTCTGTCTTCTCCTCAATGCCAGTGTCTATGCAATATCACTGATCTCCACCACCTTGTATACCTGTCCTTTCATTCTGGCTGATACTATTTTATCACACATCACACATCACAATTTTCTCTACCCGTTCCAATCTACTTGCACACATTTCTTTAATTCTTTTCCACACTTTCCACACTCTAGACTATTGGCCCCAGGAATCCTCTTCCTTCTTTAGCTCTACCCCCTGTAGCCTCACTGTTCCACTTGGTTCCATCTCATTTACATATGTGTATTCTATCTTGCTCGCTTCCACCTCTCTAGATTTTCGTCCGCCTGCTCCCTGCTCTCACTACAGATCAAAATGTCATCCAAACACATCAAAATCTATGCTGGTTCCTGTCTGACCTCATCTGTCAGCCCATCCATCGCTGTTGAAAACAGAAACGGGCTCAGGGCTGATGCAGTCCAACCTCCGCCTTGAACTCCTCTGTCATGCCCATGGCACACCTATGCCTCATCCCAACAAAGTCTTACAGCTGTCATACATGCCTTTCACCACTGTAATATACTCCTCTGTCTAGACTTCCCTGTGCTGTACCATAGTTCCACTATCGACACTCTGTCATATGCTTCTTCTAAATTTGCATAACACAGCTCCCTCTGACCTTCTCTGTACTTCTCTATTAACATTCCTAAATAATGCAAACACTGCTTTGATTACTCTTTCACTAAGATGGTCACCTCTAGAGTTTCCTGCTTCGGACCCTTCACTAGAGGGAACGAACATCTTGCAAAGCTACTTGAACATGTTACAATGGTTTTCAGAGGATTATACAACATTCTGTGTTCTGAATCAATTACAGCCAATGCTATTTTCACACTTGCCTTATTCAATCCAGTTGAATACAACAATAGAATAGATTGGAATGAATAGTTGTTGTTGATTGCAGTTTGAATGCAGTCTTGTGTTTGGGTATATATCAATGTATGTCTGTATCAACTCGTAATGTGATTCCTGGCTGAGATATTTTGTCATAAACATGACCAATGCAAAAAAACAGTTTGATTGCACTTAAATGTCTAGAAATTAGAAAGCAGAAATCCTGCCTTTGGAAACATTCATGATCCTGCCCAGGATCATCAGGTATCTTGTGATTCATTTTGATTCATTACATCTTTCTCTTTGTGGAATAAATAACTAATTGAGAGGATGGAAATTCACCAACTTTCACATTCCACAGAAACAATATTGGAGCTGTGAAAATACCCATTACGAGGCAAGGAAGAGATCACATATACTATTGATGAATTGTTTTGATACCTTATAAGTCTCCTTCTTCTTCTTCCTTTTCTTTTGCCTTTTCCCTTCAGGGGTAGCAACAGCGAATCAACCTTCTCCATCTAACCGTATTCCCTGTATCCTCATCTCTCACGCCAACTACATTCATATCCTTTCTCACTACGTCCACAAATCTTCTTTTCGGTCTTCCTCTAGACCTCCTGCCTGGCATCTCCAATTCCAGCAACCGTCTAGCATTATAGTCCCTATCCCTCCTCTGTACATGACTGAACCATCTCAGTCTGGCATCTCTGACCTTCTCTCCAAAACATCTAACATGTGCTGTCCCCCTGATGGACTCATTCCTGATGCTATCCATCCTCATCACCCACAAAGAGCACCTCAACAGCTTCATCTCTGCGACCTCCAGCTCTGCCTCCTGTCTTTTGTTCAGTTCCACTGTCTCAATAACCATACAGCATCGCTGGTCTCACCGCTGTCTTGAAAACCTTTCCTTTCATTCTGGCTGATATTCGTCTATCGCATAGAACCCCTGATACTTCCACACTCTCCATTGCTCTGGACTGTTGACCCTAAGTACCTTTAATCCTCCAACTTCCTGATCTCCACTCCCTGTAGCCTCACCATTCCACCCGGGTTCATCTAATTTACACACATATATTCTGTCTTGCTGCGACTAACCTTCATTCCTCTCGTATCCAGAGCATACCTCCACCTCTCAAGATTTTCCTCAACCTGTGGAATAGGTGCTCTCACTACAGATCACAATATCATCTGCAAACATCATGGTCCATGGAGATTCCTGTCTAGCATACATGTCCTGGACCAGTCTAACATACTTCTCTGCTACTCCAGACTTCCTCATACAAAACCAGAGTTCTTCTCTCTGCACCCTGTTGTATGCTTTTTCTAGGACAAAAGCGCAATGCAGCTCCCTCTGACCTTCTCTGTATTTCTCTATTACCATTCTCAAAGCGAATACTTCATCCGTAGTACTCTTTCTAGGCATGAAGCCATACTGCCGCTCACAAATACTGACTTCAGCTCTCAGTCTAGTTTCCACTACTCTTTCCCATAACGTCATTGTATGGCTCATCAACTTTATCCCTCTATAGTTACTGCAATTCTGCACATCCCCCTTATTTTTAAAAAGGGCAACATCACACTTCTCCATATCTCAGGCATCTTCTCTCTCTCTCTAAGATCCTGTTGAATAATCTAGCCAGAAGCTCTACCGCTGCCTCTCCTAGACATATCCATACCGCCACAGGTATATCATCAGGACCAACTGCCTTTCCATTCTTCATCCTCTTCAATGCCCTCCTCACTTCACTTTTACTAATCTCTGCTACTTTGTGGTCTACAATAGTCACCTCTTCTACCCTTGCCTCTCTTTCATTTTCCTCATTCATCAGCTCTTCAAAGTACTCTTTCCATCTTCCCATCATTCCTGTATTCCTGTCTGTTCTCTTTTGTCCCCTCAGTGTCCCACTTCTTCTCTGCTAACTGCTTTCTCTGTATACACACCTGCACTTCCTTATACCACCACCAGGTCTCCTTATCTACTTTCCTTCCAGACGACACACCAAAAACTCGTCTACCTGTCTCCCTGATCACATTAGCTGTAGTTATCATCTTTGACATTTTTGTCATCAGAGTCATCCTACAAACCACCATCCTATGCTGTCTAGCTACACTCTCACCTACCACTACTTTGCAGTCATTGATCTCTTTCAGATGACCTCGTCTATACAACATGGAGTCTACTTGAGTGCTCCTACCTTCGCTCTTATAAGTTACCCTATGTTCCTGTCTTTTCTGGAAAAAAGTATTTACTGCAGCCATTTCCATCCTTTTGCAAAGTCTACCACAATCTCTCCCTCTACGTTCTTATCCTGGATACCAAACCTGCCCATCACTTCTTCATCACCTCTATTGCCTGCACCAACATGTCCATTGAAGTCAGCCCCAATTACCACTCTCTCATTTTGGGGGATTTCCTGCATCAATTTATCGAATTCATTCCAGAACTTCTCCTTCTCCTCTAACTCGCATCCTACCTGTGGGGCATAGCCACTAGCAACATTGAGCATCGTACCTTCAATTTCAGAATTTCAGGCTCGTAAGTCTATCTGACATTCTTTTCCCCCTCAAGAACAACAAACTCCTCCTTCAAGATAACTCCTACTCCATTTCTCTTCCTGTCAGTACCGTGATCTCAGGTGCTCCCAGGCTTCTAGCCTTACTACCTTTCCATCTGGTCTCGTGGACACACAGTATATCCACCTTCCTTCTCTGCATCATGTCAACCGCCACGCTACCTTTTCCTGTCATCGTCCCAATATTCAAAGTCCCTACTCTCAGTCCCACACTCTTGCCTTTCCTCTTCTCTCTCTGCTTCCGAACACGCCTTCCTCCTCTCCTTCTTCGACCCACAGTAGCCCAATTTCCACAGGTACCCTTTAGGTTATCGGCACCAATGGCGGTCGTTGTTAACCTGGGCCTCAACCGATCCGGTATGATATTTTCAGGTTCGATTCACATATTTGGTTTTAGCAAAAGTTTTAACCAGGAACCGGGAACCTTCTTGTTTTAAAGTGGCAGTGCCAACTACCTTGCCATTGTGTTATCCTCTTACAACAGAATAGAATCTACTTTTTCAGTCATATTGGTCAGTCCATACACAAATGCAATTACCTTACATTCAACTTTTTCTTTTTCAAGATAATACTTCATAGATCCCTGTGTCATCTTACCTGTGTGATGTTGTGCACACAGTTCTACATATGTCTGTATATATTAGCATTCGTGTTTGAGGAACAACACCAAAACTGTCACTGCTTTTAATTCTTTTTGTTTTGCCTAGTTTGTTACCCTATGAAAACCAGTGAAGCTTATGAAGTAACAATTTTACATTCTGTCAACATACACACAAGTATTCCCTTCATTTTGCACAGACAGTGACAACAAGCCATTACAGACGCTAACAAGATCTTTTAACCCACGGCAGACAGAAAATTTTCTTGTGTATTACCAATGAGCTGTGAGAAATCTGACAGGGCCTGAAGAGGCACACACACATACACACAGACACGTACAGACACGTACAGACACGTACAGACATGTACAGACATGTACAGGCACACACACGCACACACACACACACACACACATACTCACAAAGCTATGTGGTTTAATAATGCATGCATACCAATCTAGACAGTGTGCGCCTGACTGCTCTTCAACACATAACCATAATCACTTTATCAGAGGACGGAGAATAAAAGCTATTGAATACTGATAAAAGGAGGAAGAGGAAGGACTAGATTAAGAGGTAATGCAAGAGAGGAGTGAGAGGGGGAGTAGGTTGGATGCAGTCAGAAATAAACGGTGAAGAGACCTGCTGTGTAAAGGGCCAACCTAACATCTGACTTATGATGGAACCTTTTTAATAAGAGATTCAAAAATGAAGGTTTTAATAACACATATCTTCCAGTTATTGGGGCCTGACTACACATTACTGCAAAAGCCCTCTTGAAATTTTTTATTCCTCTTCTCTTATTTAATGAAACATTTTCTTGAGTTTCTAAAAATTCTTAAAAAACGAAGCTCAAATTGTAATTTCCAGTGGAAAATATCAATATGGTCATTACCTATAAATCGTTTTGAAGAGTGACAAATAAACAATTTACCCTGAAGCAAAAAAAGCAGTGTCTTTGTCCACAATCGTTTCCTTTTCAACATCTAAACAATTCAAAAAACTGAAACAATCAATGTATAAATAAAAATTAAGCAAAGGATACATGAAAGACATCAAGATATATACTGTATACCCTTACACATACACTCATATTTACAGACATAACTTTTTCAGCAAAAAAATGCTTAGATTTTCACTGATCCTCACGAAGGATTTCAAGGACAATGGGCTGTCAGAAAAGGTGAAGATATGCATGGCATCAGCATACTGCAAATATAAGAAACAACCACCCTTCTCGATAAGTTACAAAATTCTGAATTAACCTGACTGATCATATGATCGTGGCAAGTGATTAGCCGTGGCCCCATCCTTAGATTACACAAAAAAGTAAATATTAATTGACAATCGGTGCCTTGTTGCAATATGTACAGTATAATTTCTTCCAACTGGCAAAGATTAGACTCTAGACCCCAAACTGTATGCCATTTTAGATGAGGGGTATTGGGTTGATGACAGTGCCGTATCCAGCATATGAGAAAATCCAGATATTGTTGACTGATAATATTCAGTCACCAGTATACAGTTTTGGATAGCCCAATGCCTAAAACAACAGAAAAAAATAATAGCCCATTATTAATTAGAACTGACACATCTCAGTTCTCTCAGTCTCTGTGTGTCTAACTAATTCCGCCAACACTCCTAAAGCCAATTATCATAAATCCCTGTTAGCCACGCCAATTAACAGTGACGAGGTAGCGCTTCATGTGTTTCTACTGTTGTAATTAAGCCAGTGTGTTGTTAATTAGCAGAATCTGAGTGGGAGGTTTTATGCTCGTTAGTATGCCCATTTAATTCAATTAGCAATGTCATTAACAAGGTGTCTCTGTTCAAACAAAGTTAATGCAGGGAGGAGGCGGTAACTGGGCGATTAGCCTAGACAAACACGATGAGCATGGCACTGTGCCCAGGACAGGATATATGAAGTGAGTCAGTGAGTCAGTGAGTCAGTTAGAGAGTTTCTGTGTGTGTTTATGCATGTGTGTGTCTTCATTCCATCAGACATTGCAGCAAACCGCCAGAGCACAACACACAAATGAGATATGATACTGGTTTCTTATACCAGCAAAACAAAACAAACTAAAACATAATATAATGAAAGAATGCACAGTCTCTTGTCTCTGGTCGCAGTATCCTCTCAAAACAAAAGTGGCAGTCAATTAGACAGGTGGAAACAGCATGTATAATTGCTGATATTGGGCAGTGTAAAAAGTGGTAAAGATGATTGTGAAACAAAATTGACTTGAAAGAAATTATTCCTGAGCCATCTCAATAAAACTGTTTTGCTTGCCTTTGATAGTTGCACTTAAATCTTTATTTGAAAACTTATTCTGACCAGATGTTTAATGATGTAATGACAATAAGAAAAGCAACTTAATTCCTCCAGCTTTAAGTATATCAAATTGCCAATTTGAAGGATACTTAGACTTAAAACCACAAATTCTGTGCAAACAGAACAATATAAAAAAAATTTCATACTCTCCTAAGCTCCACATTAAATTATCTGCACAAGCTTCAGTTTGTTTGGTCCCTCACAAAATGGTATCACAGAAACCTTTCATAGCCATATATGTAAATGACAATCAGCATCCATATTTTCAGTGTATTTTGTCACTAAACAAAGCGACGTATTCCTTTCTTGATGAATCACCAGATCCCTTATTTCATTCATCTTTTTATTGAGCAGGACATTCAGCTGAATAGAATTGAAATTGCATCTAACAAAGCTTTTGGAAAAAAATCCCAATAAAGGCAATGATGTCTGTTTTTTGAGCAGCTAAGTGAGATGAAATATGCATGGACTCCTGACTTGATTGGTGAACTCAACCATCCATTCTTATTATTACTGGCTTTCATCTTATGGGAAATATTTCTACTCCAAAGTTTAGATCTTTTTGGTCCTTATGTGTCCTTTGTTGTCTTGGCCCCTCTCTAAATATTAACAGGCTGGCCCACTGTTCTCACTGGAGATGATAATGTAATAAGCATGAAATTAGTATTCAACAAAGGGTGATAAACTCAAAGATACATTGACAGCATTCAGGCATTCACCATGTTCCTCCAGTGATGGCATAGGGTGTAAATGCCAAGTATTACAAATACTGTCAATGGCGGTTCTAAGTCGTCCATGTCATTGTTAATACTTGTTAAATTCTTCTTCTCGTGGCAACTGGACTTGATTTTCTTCCCTTGAAGAAGTTAAACCTCATCCACAAAAGGTCTCAGACCTCAAAAGGTCTTATCCTTCTGGAATGTACTGTGGGGAGTTTCCAAATATAACAACCAGGGTAGGGATTGGTCTGGGTTGCAATCTCTTGATATGCAAATGGGGAAGTTGTTTTGCAGAAACTCGGTAAAAGGGTGTTGTAGTGTCAATGGGGGTGTTGTTAGGTGGGAACAAAGGTACGACTTCCGGGGACTTACCCGGATTAATATTTGAAAAGGTATAGCCAAAATTCTCAGAATCTGAATCAAAATTTGACTTGATATTGGGATTGAACACAATGACCAGGAATCTTTTTCTTTCTCAAGCTTTGCCACTCTGTGCTTGGGTCCAACTCATTACCCAATATCGTGAGACATCTGGCTTTGACAAGCTGCCATATGAGGGCAGACCTGTTGAATTATAAGATTAAACACAGGTATTATTGCCTATACGTTAAATCACTCGATTTGCCTTGTTTTTCATCATTACAGTTGCACCTCTCAGAATGCCTTACCTTATTCCAAATAAACAAATCCTACATGTAGAATAACTGTGGAAGAAATTCCATTTCATTTCTGTAAGAAAAATGAACCAAACATTTAACAAGGTCCAACAAGTTCTTGATATCAGGCGGACATTCTACCAACACTACTTTCTGGCACACAGTGATCTGTGAAACTGTCCGCCTAGTATAATGTTAGGCCAGACCCGGTTAAGTCCAGGGGGTGGATTTTTAGTAGTGATATTTATCTTGACAGGACTCCATAACATTTTTAAGAACAGTAATCATGAATTATGGCTAGTTCCTACTCAGTAAAAAAAAATACACGTTCTTATTCAAAGACCCACATGTTAGGCATCCTCCTTTCTTGTCATATTTTGACGAACGTGGAGAAGCACCTATTTTTGTGTGGAACGTCACTGCAGGAACACAGTTTCTCATTTTGAACAGAAATATGTGGAAAATATAATCTCGTTTTAATCGTTTTTATTTAGGTTAGCTTAAGATATAGATACAGATAGTGACATAGACATGACACTCCAGGTCTGTTGTTCGTAGTCTATACAGAGGGGGGCTACCCCCCTCCCCGTCTGCCTCTCTACTGTGCCCTCGCCCCCTTCTCTTGTTTGCCTATCGTTCTGAGACTGTTCATGGGCGTCATCGCATTTTGCTGTCCCCTTTGAGTTTTGAGGCGTCGTCACTTTTTGCTGTTCCCTGCCCCACAACCACACTGAATTTGATCAGGGGCGCCGTCACCTTGTGTTGTCTCCCCGTCCTCCTTCTCTCCTCAGGGCCAGTGACAGGACTCCCTCCCAGCGGTTCGTTGGCCGGACCTTCCAAACCAAAGCATTCTCCTGCCTGGCCTAACAGTACCAGTACAAGGTAATCTGACCTTGGTTCTCATTGGCCAGTGATGTACTTTCATTCTTCTTCCTGCTCTCAAAGTAACCTGGTACCTTGTGGCTATTGTACAAAACCACCAAACCAACAATAAAAGCACAACTTGCTGGCAATATGAAGCTTTGTTAGCACATCCTGAAGACCCAAGTGTCTGTGTATTTTGAGGGATCAAATTATAAGAGACAGATCATTTACTCTTCTATCTGTTTTTATGTTTTCTGTGCTCACCCACTCATTAGGTGAAATACATGAAAGGAACACTGAATGCTCTCTGGTGCATAACATCCCAGACTGATTGACTTTAAATGGCAATTGCAATGACAGGAGAAAAGATATTACCAGGAATTATGACATGGCCTTGCTGTGTGAAGTAAGCATGACTGGCTGTCATTTGTCACAGTCGCTCCTAATGCCATAAAGTGTTAAGTGATCTGAGGTGTTTAATGTCAAAAAAGCTAAAGGGAATTTTCCTTTGTCGTGTGCATTATATTTTCTTCAGATATGTTGTAGATGTCTCAGTTTCTTCACCCAACAATTTTATCACACTCTGACAATTCAATGTATCTGCTTGAAAAAACAACCAAGAGAAATATTTAGTCAAAAATAAAACATCTAACTGTGAATCACCCTTAATTGTAGGAAATGCTGCTCTAAGAGTCTAAAGACCTGTATCAGGCAACTTGGAAGTTAAATTAAGGATTGTTCTCCAGGATTGTTCTCCATTACAGTTCACACACAGAGGCCATCTTAAAACTGTCACACAAAAACAGAAAGCAAGGGAATGAAAATGACTTAAATATCTATAGAGAAAAACTAGACCATTTAAAATAAATGTAAAAGTAACTAAAATGTTGGACTGCTTTTATCAGTGACCCCAATCAATACCCGAATATGCTTTAAAATAAAATGTATTTAACCTTTTGAAACTTTTAGTATTGGAAACTACTGCAGATTATTTTTTTCAGGTGCCCTGAAGTTGTTATACAATAGAAAAAAGGTGAATCACATAAGAGACCCGGAAAAGGAAAAAAAAGCAACTGATCAAACTCTTCTTGTGTTCAAGTTGAATATTTTAATCGGAACATAGGGCCGCAGCAACATTATTAATTCATTTATTGAGTGAGTGAGTGAGTGAGTGAGTAAGTCAGTTAGTTAGTTGGTTTATCTTTATTGATTTTTGTTTGGTCTTCCTCTAGGCTTCCTACCTGGCAGTTCCAACCTCAGCATCCTTCTACCAATGTATTCACTATCATTCCACTCTACATGACCAAACCCTCTCAGTTTGACCTCTCTGAACTTATCTCCAAAACATCTTACGTCGTGATCTTCTGATGGACTCATTCCTGATCCTATCCATCCTCATCACTACCAAAGAGAACCTTAACATATCTCTGCTACCTTCAGCTCTGCTCAATGTCTTTCCATCAATGCCACGGTTTCTAAACCATACAGCTTTGCAGGTCTCACCACTGACTTAGACTTGGACTAAGACTTAGACAGACTTTATTGTCATACTGAATGCAGCAGATGCGCATAGAATTACATTTTGTTTGCACGTGCATTATCTTTACAGTATCCAGCTATAAAACACAGTAAAGTGCAACTATGTAAGGATGTACAGATGTAAAGATGTGGATGTACAGTCCGTATTCACAACAGTAAACCGCAGCAGTTATATGGCATTGCGATTAAATAGCAGCAGTGGGTTGTATCTACAAGAGAAAAATGTCAAAGCAGTGAGATATGCTATGAATAAAAAGATATCCAATTTTACAACTATGCTAAAAAGTGCACCTGAACAGTGAATGGGTGCAGATTGGAGGTTGTGCAGATTGGAGGTAGTGCAGTGGTGCAATTAATATGGCAATTCAGTTTGATAACAGCACTGTCGACTGGATACATTTCCTTTCATTCTGGCCGATACTCTTTTATCAAACATTTCCCCAGACACTTTTCTCCAACAATTTCAACCTGCTAGTATACCTGTTTTTTCACCTCTTTTCCACACTCTCCATTGCGATGAACTGTTGACCCTAAGTTCTTAAAATCAACGTCCTCCTTCCTCACTCCGGTCCGGTTCCACTTGGGTTTCTCTCATTCAAGCTAATATATTTCTCTCATTTACATGCATATATTACTGTGAGTGACCTTCATTCCTCTACTTTCCAGAGCATACTTCCACCTGCTCCCTGCTCTCACTACAGAACACAATGTCATCTGCAAACATCATGGTCCATGAAGATTCTAGTCGAACCTCGTTTGTCAGCTTGTCCATCACCACCACAAGCAAAAAGGAGCTCAGAGCTGATCCACCTCTACCTTGAACTTCTATGTCACAACACAACTCACCGCTGTCTCACAGCTCTCATTCATGTCCTGCACCAGTCTAACATAATTCTCTGTCACTTCAGACTTCCTCATACAGTACCATAGTACCTCTCTTGGCACCCTATTGTATGCTTTTCTAGATCTACAAAGGCGCAATGCAATGCGCAATGCTTCCTCTGACCTTCTCTGTACTTCTCGATCACCATTCTTAAAGCAAATACTGCATCTGTATTACTCTTTTTAGGAACGAAACCATACTATTCCTCATGAATGCTGACTTCTCCCTTCAGTCTAGTTTCCACTTCTCTTTCCCATAACTTATATTATATTATATATTAGATTTCGTACTGGCTGAATATATCGAAACATATTTCGGAAATATCACCTTATTCTCAAGGCAACAACATAATAAGTCCACAACTAGTGTTCTTATGATATTAATGTAATCTTTAATGTTCTTTGCACCACCAAAGGGTAATGTGTAAATACGTGTGTTTGAAGTCAGGTGAAATAATAAAGCAGTATAATCAGCAGTATCAGTGATATCTAAGAATCTCCTTCTATTTGAATTGGTAAGTATGATGCTTGTTTTTCAGTTTTGATTATCAGAAATCCAAAGTTAATTTAAAAATGCATGGTCTTTTCCTCCTGTCAGCTGTCTCTCCACGGTGTCACAAGAATTTTTCCCCGTCGTCAACTGATCTTTCCCAGCAGTCACTGGACGCATCCAGATCTCAAGATTCAGTAAACACGGGACAAGATGTTGTAATCCTTAGTGTCAGCCCATAAAAGAGACACTAGTAAAAACATATCTGAATTTGGGAGCGCATCATCAGTAGTGTACCCAAGTTTCCTTGAGGGTTTTGGCCTTTAGACTATACAGTCTCACGAAAGGCGGCCAGCTGCAGGTTGTCAGTCCTGAGCTTGCATCCCTTGCCCAATCGTTCAGGGGAGTTGCCTTATAAAAAGTGGCAGCTTTCACAAGGGACAATGCAAGGCAGGGCTGCCCTCTTCCCTGAGTCAAGGAATGTTAACCGAATACCCGTAGTTGTATTTCAAACAATTTTTGCAAATAATTTTTTACCATTCATAAGCATTTGATTGAAACACAAATACATACAATATGTTCACTAAAATATCTACCACATTCTGGATATAACCCATTCCCGTAGAACCAATAGTTAAAAAAGACTAATATATCTCATATATCATCCCATTCTACACCTATAACAATATTTTATGAGAGCAGCAAGAGAAAGTGAACTCTCATTTAAGAAGCCACTGCTGCTGGATCCCATTACTACAGTTGACGACAGAGACATTGCGTATGTTGAAATTACATATAGAACTTTTTTTCTTTCATCAGAGGTGCCCTGGGATGCCTTTTTTGTCCACTTCATCACACTTTCTCTATGAATGTTGGCCCACAGAATTGGATATGGCAAGACGATATCAATTTAGCTACTGTGTGTTAACTTAAACAAGTCTTAGTAAATACAAGAAGTAGCAAGAATCTAAATTTTGTGTTTGGAAACTTATTGATGGAGGATCTGAAGAAAAACTTTTTAGAAAACTGTTCTCGAAAGTTTGTAATTAGTGGTGAGAAAAAAAAGGAACAATTGCAGCACAATTATTTATTTTGACTGACTCACAGAGACATTGCAAAATATCACTTCTTGTTTCATTATTCTGTGATGGGCCGCAGTGTATGAGCTGGAGCTGGCCCTGTCTCCATTCCTCTTCACTCTCTTCACCTCCGACTTCCGACACAAGTCCAGTTCCTGCCACCTCCAGAAGTTCTCTGACGACTCTTCCATCGTTGGATGCATCACCAACAATGACGAGGAGGAGTACAGAGAGCTGATTGCAAGTTTTGTTGAGTGGAGCAAACAAAATCACCTCCTACTCAACGTCTCCAAGACTAAGGAGGTAGTAGTGGACTTCAGGAGGAATAGGAGAAGACCTATACCAATCACCATACTGGATGAAGAGGTGGAGATTGTGGACTCCTATAGGTACCTTGGGGTCCATATTAATAATAAACTGGACTGGACACACAACACAGATGCCCTATACAGGAAGGCTCAGAGCAGGATGTTCTTCCTGAGGAGACTGAGGTTGTTTGGTGTATGCAGTGTGCTCCTCAAGACCTTCTACCAGTCTATGGTAGCCAGCGCACTCTTCTTTGCTATAGTGTGCTGGTGGGGCGGAACCAGGACTGGTGAGGTCAACAGGCTCAACAGGCTTGTGAGGAAAGCTCGCTCAGTGGTGGGACTCAACTTCGACCATCTTGAATCGGTGGCTGTGGGGAGGGTGAAGGACAAACTGGGAGCTGTCCTGGACAATCCTTCTCACCCCCTGCACAATGAGCTGTGGCATATGAGCAGCTCGTTCAGCCAGCGGCTCATCCCACCCCGGTGCAGAACTGAACGCTTCAGACGCTCCTTTGTGCCCACGGCCATCAGACTGTATAACAGCAGTCTGGACGGGACACGACCTGCCTGGGGGTCATCTGTGCGACCGCCACTCCGTCACCCACTCACAGGTGTGGTGCCCATAACTACCACGGGTCACTTTGGTTCATTTAATCTATTTATTCTTGCTCATGTATGCTATCTATGTGTAAATGTGTATGTATATATGTGTATGTGTACATTGTGTATATTGTGTACCTGTGTATATATATCTATGTAGGTATTGGTATGTGTGTAAAAATGTATGTATACGTGTGTGTGGGAATGTATGGTGACTTATGTGCATATGTGTTTGCACTGATATAGGTGTGTATATATCTTTCCTGTTTTTTTTTGTTGTTTTTTTTCTCTAATGTTGCTGCTGCAACACCCGAATTTCCCGTATGGGGATCAATAAAGTATTATCTTATCTTATCTTATCTTATCTTATCTTATCTTATCTTATCTTATCTTATCTTATCTTATCTTATCTTATCTTATCTTATCTTATCTTATCTTAGAACTGCCTCCGTATTTAAATCACATGGCTTAAGATACCCCTTTAGAAAAGGAAAATGGACTCAATAACAACTCAGGCAAAACTGCTTTGGTACTATATCAGCTTAGATAATTCAGATGTAGTAGAGCTTGATTGACAGGGAATGGATAAAGACTTCTATAATATGCAGTGCCTGTGCTTTCAGCAGAGACAAACATATTTAGCACTGCAATGCATTCACCTGGATTCAGAGAATCCAGCTGCAAACCCAATAATATAACTATGATTACAAATATGTGAAGAACAAACACACTCACACAAACACACTCACACACACACACAATTGTGAGAGTGCCACAAGTTCAAATTGAAAAAGCCATTTTCTTTGCCCTCAAAACTGATGTACTTTGAAAACAAAACCCATGTTTACTCGATCACGTCTATGATGTGTGTGGTTTTGTTTTATGCAAGTCTTTTAATTCTGAATGTGCTGTTATTTACACCTGATATAACACTTCTTAATATGTGTATCAAAACCAGTAAAAAAAAAAAAAAAGTTTCCATGCCATTTGTGAAATTTTACAGGGTCCTAAGACAATCTACACAAATCATGACAAATTAAATGATTTTTTCCCATGAAAATTATTAAAAATACACAGTTCAATTCAAACTTGGATGGGTTTGATATTCCTGCTGGTGCACAATCCTGCAAAATTTGTCTGCAGACAGGGATCAGAAATGTGTGAAGAATCCTTATCTGAATTACTTTATAAGAACACACTTTTTGCGTTCTCTTTTTAAGAGAGTCATTGTCAAAAATCTACATTCTTTGTGCATTTAGCTGTAAAAATATAAACACAAGTCTTTTGGACATCCGACTGTTAGACTGCACAAAACATGGCCATCATGAGACTATGTTCCATCCTAAATTTAATCCCTCTGCGCAACCATTGTTACCCCCCATTCGGTGTCTGCCATGACAGGGTGATTACAAATAGAGAACGGGGGCTAGAGTGGTCAGATGTTCCAACAATACAGTGTGTCTTTGTTTTTGTTATGTTTCAGTACGTGTTTGTGTGTGTGTGTGTGTGTGTGTGTGTGTGTGTGTGTGTGTGTGTGTGTGTGTGTGTGTGTTGTTGTGTGTATCATTGTATTGGTTGCTGATAAATGGCTGCCTCTTTAGGGAACTTATCTCTTTAAGTGTTGCTGCGGTGAGGGATGACATCATTTGGATCCCCCGGCTAACTTGCTGCCATGACGACACCTCACCAACCTATCCATTTACCAGATGGCCTGATAGTGTCTATGCACACAGGCGTATGTGTGTGTGTGTGTGTGTGTGTGTGTGTGTGTGTGTGTGTTTGTGCAAGAAGCACATGGGTTTCAGTCTCACAAGCACACACACACACACACACACACACACACACACACACACACACACACACACACACACAGGTAATTGGGAGCCATGTGGAAATTACAGCTATAGACTTTGGCAGCTCCCAGAACTGATACATATACACTGTTGTGATAGACACACACACACACACACACACACATATATACACATACACATATACGTGCGTACACACACAGATAACATACAGACGGCTGTAGATGTCTTACAAAGACTCACACTCTACAGCATGCAGCCCCACCCCCTCCCTCCTCTTATCGCAGCATAGCAGAGAAAAAAAGCATAGAGGAGGAAAAAATTAAGTATTGATCAAATTAGCAGGTTTAAAGGCACCCCTCATGGCTGTCAGTATGTATGAGTGTGTGTGTGTGTGTGTGTGTGTGTGTGTGTGTGTGTGTGTGTGTGTGTGTGTGTGTGTGTGTGTGTGTGTGCGATATTTATTTGGGTTGAGTAGTGGAGGGACAACATAGTGGGAGGCTTTCTGGAGAACACAGATGACAAATGGTCAGTATGGATTCATTTGTCTTTTAATTCGCTA
>CAAKHD010000867.1:17020-30626 GCA_901007705.1 Fistularia tabacaria | reverse complement strand
TACACACACACACACACACACACACACACACACACACACACACACACACACACACACACACACACACACACACAGACGATGCTACTTTGGCAGCAGTGTTTCTAATTAAGCGCTATGCTAATACAGAAAGCAGAGGAAAGAGATGGGTTTTTAACTTGCAGGGCAGATAAGCCGTGTCGGGGGGGCGATGGAAAAGATGAGGTGAAAGGAAGGACGGGAGGAGATAAAGTGGAGCTTCATCGTGTCACTTGCTCTTCAGGCTCAAAGGAGCTTTGCCGCGACGGCCTGCTGAGGGGCAGACTGATGGATGGAGGCGTTGGACCGGCGGACGTGGAAAGATGACGGAATGAACGCGGTGGATCACTTCGGAGACGGACGGACGGACGGACGGACGGACAAGTCCTCTGATGGAGACGCTTCTGGAATTCGATTTTCTCCACCTTGAATTCCTCTCCAGCGGATCATGAATGTAGCTTGGAGAGGGCGACGTCGAATGAATCCGAACGTTCATCTCCTCGTTGTTGTTCCCTTCGTGATTTATCCCGATCGGACCCCCCACCCCTCATTCACCCGCCCCGATGAAAATCTTGTTTTGCTGCTCTAAGACGATTTGCCGACAGAAATCCACCTAACTGGGAATGTCATTGTTAATCAGCGTGCACGGAGAGCATGCCGGGACGAACGGCGGGCCACGGGGATCACGTTCATAATATTCAAGTCTTGCCTCTAAATTTGGTCAGCGAGGGTTAATCTCTCCGACTGCGGCGGGTCTGAAATCCACTCTGCAGGCTCCACGGTGATTGGCTTTAAATATTCCATGGTGACTGATGGCGGGGCAGATGGGAATGAGGTGGATCAGGGTGGAGAGAATGAAGGGAGTAATGAGATCTGGACGGGCTTCACTGGAGGAAACGGGAGGGGGGGGCGAATGGCGGGGGGGGGGGGGGGATTTGACTAAATCTGGTTTAATAAGGTGTCTCATGGTTATGGGTGCGACCGGTATTGGGAAACGTGATCGTGAAGTTCTGGGGAAAGTACTGCAATCCTCCAGCACCCCTCGTACACCGGTCCGAGTCCCGTCCGACCCAGGTCGTGAGCAGAAGGGCCAAGGAGGAGGCAGCTGAGGCAAACAGGCACCAAGATGAGGCTTAGGGGGGCTTTCGTGCTTGAAATAGATAACAGAAGTCATATTCAGAGTCATTTTAAAAACCTTCATTTATTATCTACACCTCTTCTCCCGCCGCACCCCAGGTTGCTGGAGCCTATCCCAGCCGCCTAACGGACGCGGAGACCCACGCAGACACATGCGACCGTGCACTCACTGTGCATTACTGGCGTTCGTTAGTATTAGCCGCCTGCACGAGCAAATATCCCGGAGATGAAATTCCTCTCACAGAGAGGAGGGATCCAAATCGGAGAAGCTGCAGCCTCAGGTGAGGAAAACTCCTCTTGCGTTTGTTCTTGGAGCCTCCCGCCCTGCCGTAAACACACTCATCTGAAGAATAAATCCCACCTCCAGGGGCTGATTGGCGTTGAAAAAAAACCTTGGGAGGCATGCTTCGGAAGCAGGTAGGTTTAATTGACCCCTACGAATTTAAAACAAAACAAACAAGCAAGATGCTTGAGCAGAAACGCCGCTCAGCGGGCGGCCGCTCGTCTCAGTTTTACCCGTGTGCACAGGTATCCAGTGTTTTCCCCTGCCTGCACAGGCAGGTTAAAGGGGAGTGAAGCTAACATTATGAGTTAAAAAGGAGCACATTTATTTAGCTTTCGTAGTGACACGTGCGCGGCCGGGAGATCACTTTATTTCACGGTATGCCATTTACCGCGGGAGCCGGTTCTCCGCTACTTCTCTCGCCGACCCGCTCTGACCCCACGGTCGACGTCACAGGTCATCACTGACTGTTTGTTGCTGTCGAACGTGCGTCAGAGTACATTATGTATGAGCACATGCAGTGTAAACACTGCTCTTGAAGGACCTCGAGTTCATCGCGAAACCGGTCGCGGTCTGTTTATGTAACCTTTGCACCCATTCAGACACCTTTGGAGAGTCCGTGCCGTTCTGATCACGTGGCTACGGGAAGGCCGACATGAACGCTTCCGCTAATTCCTCCGCGAGTGTGTGAACCTCGGTGTGTCGTGTATCATCTACACACAGATTAACCGGCGTTCCTCTTTGCACCATGGAGGCACAACACCGCTTGGAATATTCGCCGTGCGTTTGTGTGTTTCTCCATGTGCAAATGCAATAATTGCAGGAAACATTTCAGATCAGAACCCGATTACTTCAAGAGGCCCCTCTGTAGATAAAGCATCAGCGGTGGAAGGCCACCGGTGTCTTTCCAGCTACAAAGATGGGTGGAGTGGGTTGGTCACTTCCTCTCGGTGCGTTATCTGCTACCGTGACTCGATTACTAAACTATTTGAGGTCGAAACAAATATGAGTGCAACATTGATGCATATCTCTTTATAAAAGCCTGACATGAAAAACGAGTGGCAGGAGTCGTGCAGATGACAGGATGATGAGGACAGAGGGACAGCGGGGGGCCGGGAGGGTATGATGGGATCTGGACAAGCTCTTCAGAGAAGTAGTTCAGTGTTAGCGAGACATCCCCGCGGAGGTGAACCCAAGGCAGGGCGTGGACACGATGCCATGCACTCTCGTGGAGATAAACGACTGAACCGTCCCACGGGACGGCTTATCCCAGTTTCACCAGATCTGACTCTCCATTCCGGGTCATCAAAGTAGCATTAAAAAAAAAAAAAGAAAAAGAAAATGCAATCAGGGGTTGGATCAAATGAGGAGAAAAAAACAAAACGAAACAAAAAAAAGAAAAAAAAGAAAAAAGGGCCGCGTGTCGGAAGAATCCTGAGATGTTTGGATTCATGGAAAGTCTGATTTTGGGATCATTTTAATTTTGGATAAACATTTGGGATGCGGTGGGATCTCAACCGCTTCCAACGCTTCTCAAATCAAAACCAGCAGTTTCAACTGCATGAACGTATTTCCCAATTGGGTGACAAATAAGAAAGAAAAATAGTTCGTGGCACGTTTCGATCAGAGCGCTTTACAAATGTCGCTCTCACTTTGAGATGGCGAAGGAACGCCGAGTCACCGGCGTCCGAACGGCAACCAGCGTCGGCAAAAACGACACACACACCGAGAACAAATGTGTGACGTCACCACGGAGAAAATAGGGGCCCATAGGGGTGAAACCTGACACAGAGGAACAGCACGGTGTGATACAAAAATAAGAAAAGGAAGATTTAAAAGGAAAAAAAACAAAACAAAATGAAAGACCAGACTTGAAAACTGGAATTCGGGTTTATGGATTATCACTTGAAATTCTTCTCAGGCGAAAGACACTGTGACCCGGAGCCTTTTACCACCTGCTGAACCGGCTTGGGAAGGCCGTCATCCTCGCAGACAGGCTTCACGTCCGCAAAAGCCAGCTTTCCGGCTCATTGTGGGGCAAAACACAGCATTAAGATAAGATCACACTTTATTGATCCCCATAGGGGAAATTCATAACAATATCAAAAAAGCCAACATATAAATAAGCACAATAAAAAGAGAATTTATTTTTTTCTTTGCAGCATTTACTGAAAATTTACCAATGCAGACTTTCATCGATTAAATGTCCGCAGCTTACATGATAAAAAATATTTGGATTTCTATCGACTGATCATAAAGCCCGGGGAGGAGGGGGTAAAAACAGCAGTTTAATGTAAGACAGACCTGCAAAAATGATAGCAAAAAAAAACGTTGATGAAACGGCCGCGGGTTTTAATCGAGTTCTTTTGCAAAATCATCACCGGGGCCGAAAAAAGGGAAAATGCAAAAATAATTTCGAGGGCCATGGGACCGGTCACTGCTCGGCCCCGGTTCATCGAAATAGAGTGAAAACGTGCGCTGACTTTGGCTCTTTCTTCCAAATGTTAGTATTGCACGAAAAATAAATGTAAAAGACTCTACACACACACACACACACGCAGCTGTAGCTGACAACAGAGGGCTCGGGGCGAGAGCGCGAGGCAGAGCTCATCATCTGATAACTGTGTGATTGCCCTTCCTTCCAGTAAAATTAAAGTGGGAGTCCTAGGCAGAGGAATGTGTCGTCTCTGTTTTTCGAGATGTGAGAGGACCGGCCACTCGTCGGGGGGGGAGCGTGTGCTTAATTGGTAGCACAGCGATAGCGTGAGGCGGACGGGGTCATTGTTGTGCGTTTGTATCTGCGTGTGTGTATTTATAGAGCTTTTTTTTTTTTTTTTTTTTCGGCTACCTCGGGTCTCGGCTGATGGGCTTTTCGGTATCTCCCTCCCCAGATGCGACGCAAACGCACGCCGACTCCTTCACTGCCTCTTCGGACGCTCGCTGGAAAATAACGCGTCGTCCACGTCCCTCCATCCTTGCTCACTGTGCGCCGTCTACCTCGGCTTTTATGACCGCATTCACCGACACATAACAACAACATGGGCTTGCAGTGAATGGGCCTTGGCGCTGCTATACATGCATAATACATGACTAATTATTTAATCTTTACCCCTCATTATGGCGTACACATTATCTTCTCGAGCACATTTAGAGTTGAATGCAAAAGGGGGAAGCTTCCCCGTTTTTTTGGAAAGGGCATTTTGTTGTTTTATCGGGCGGATTGTCAAGAGAGCTGGCCGCGGGAGCATGACAGTCTTAAAATACAAAAGCTACGATGTTTACACGCGCGCCCTTGCACTTGCCGCGTCGTCATAAATCACATTTTCGGTGACAAACATCCTCATTATTCCGGGGGAAACGTGCTCTTGCAGCTCTTGCCATCATCACTGGGAGGATAAAAGGATTCCTGCTCTCATATCTCTGCTCTCATACGCTTCTGCCACAGTGCTCATGTGCCAGCGCAGGTTTTTCCGATAGCAGCTGAGGCTCTGGACCGGGCAGAGACGGAGCTCCGGTTAATTGGAGTGAGTTTCCATCTGATCGAGACATCATGGGAACTGCTGGAGAGGAGAATTCACCGCCTCTAATTAAACACGGGCCGAAGATAGCGACGCCGCGTTCGACACGATCCGTCTCATCCAGTGACAGAAACAATGGCGCCTTCAATTCAATCTGGTGTTAAACTAGAAAAAGATCTTAAGCGCAGGCTGAACGGGAAGCGTCTGGTTTGCGAAAGGGGCCTGGTGAGTCCTTTGAAAAACTAAGAGGCAAAAGTCTGCCCTGTCGCCCAAAGAGAAAAATCAAATGTAGCCTCACACACACACAGACACACACACAAACACACACACACACACACACACACTTGTGCACACAAACATACCCACTTCCTCTTCATTGTGTGCATGACGGCAGGGAGGAAAAAGCTGGGCCTCCTGATAGAGCTGTGATGGAGCTCCATTCCTGATTTAGCCTGTTTGTCTTGGTCGTCGGGGTTAAACACAAATCCATTCTGGAGTCACGCTCCGCATCGCAAGCCCGGCATTAATACCTGCCGTCGCGCGACGGCCGACATCTGGACCGAATCAGGGACAAACGCGGCGAGTGGCTGCGAGCTGAACCTGCAGCCGCCTTGCGGGTTAATCGCTGACATTTTTTGGGGGGGGAGGGAGTGCAAAGCGACATTTCCGGTGTTTATTCGAAGCGGAGGCAGCGGGATGCGCGACCCCCGTCATCATCGGGACACGGGGAGGCACGGCGACGAGCACACTGTGTGCTGCCGGCCCTTTCTAGCGGGGAGCCCGGTGAAGCCTCCAGCCAAGTTCACACCGCGGGACTTCCAATGTCGCCACGCCGCACGACACGCTGTCGAGTATTCTTTAAGTCATTGTTTACACGCAGGGAAAGTGAGGAGCAACAGGGGTCAAACATTACGGCATCATTCCCCGGGAGTCCCACGCCAGCGCGGCTCGCTCAAAATGCGTTTTGTCAAGAAAACGCGTCCCCGATGACTGCCACGGGAAATATAGTCACGCATTATTTATTTATTTTTTTAATGTTTTTTTTTAAATGAAACAATGCGCCCGAAGTGTTTGTGCGAGGCAATAAACTGGAACGGCGAAAGAATGGACCGTGACGTTTGTTTCTGTATTTGTTCACAATACAGGTCCTCGCGGTGCAACGACAACATTAGTGTTACAAACGTACCAAACAATAGCCGCTATTGTTACGGACGACCCTCCCACAGGTTTCCTCTCACGCTGCGTTTGGCACACTCATTAATCCTGGCCCGCGCAAATCCCCGAAGAGGTCCCCTCTCAGAGTGCGATTTGTAAGATACGTGGAATTCAGAGGGCAGAAAAACCCTCGCGGAATCACAGCGGCGGGAGCGGAACGGGGGACTCCCTCGCATTCTATCACGCACGTGACCAGACACGCTCCTGTGTGTTGTTCTGTGCTGCGGGTGCCCTTTTTCTGTCAAATTCAAAAATTCAGGGAATAAAAAAACCCCAACAAGAAATGCAAGTTTTGCAGGGACAGGGAGGGACTTAACAAGCGTGGGTTCTCGTGAGGCAAAACTGGGGAATCTGGACGTCCCTCAGACTTGCACGCCGTCTTGGCGACATGCAAATTGAGGGCTGGAGGTTGTGAGTGCAGGCTTCGGGATGACGGGGACGGACGGACCGTTTCATCTCAGAGTCATCCAGAGGTTTCACTTTAAAACCAGCAGCTCCACAAAGCATTTTCACCTATTTTCGTATCGCGGTGTTCTTTGACAGCGTTCACCTTAAAACCAACTGGAAGCGTGCAACACACACACACGCACACACAAATCCCTGTTGAACACTGACAGGGAGCTGTCGTCGATACGATGCATTCCCATAATAGATGCCACTTACTCTAACACCATGAAACACACACACACACACACACACACACACACAGACATACACAGAGTCAAGACTGGTATCTATTTGTCTTGTGTGACATGACAGGTGACACAACCTGCTCATGACAACCCTGTGAATCATGGAAATTTTATATTCCTTCATCCCCCTGTTTCCACTATGACAAGATAAGCGTGTGTTTGTTTAATCAAAAGATGGGCAGCATTAAGGTGTGAAGTGCCTCTGTCGTGTCAAGGCGGATAAAGAAAGTGTGTGTGGATCCCATTAAAGAGATGTGTTGTCACGGTGCGGTTAAGTGTAACTGGTGTAAATGGGATTGTGTGTGAGTGTAAGGACAGCTTCCTAGTAGCTACATATTTGTCCGGCAGTGACCCAAGAGCTCTTACAATCATCTACCGGTGTCGCAATTGATCCACGATGCAGAGTTCACGGCACAAAGCCCTGCTAGAAAGGGTGTGTCGTCCATATAAACGGATTCCCCTGACCGGCCCGAGTGGAGGGGTCGCTCAGTGCGACAAAAGCAACGCGACGGTTTTTGATTTTCGGGGCGATGAAAGCGGCTGGTGGGACGCCGAAGCAGCGGACAAAGTCTGTAATGACACCAGTTGGTGTTCCCATGCTGCGGTGCACAGCCTGGGCACGGGCCTCCTCCCCTCTCTCAGAACTGGCAGATGTTGATGTTTGGGTTGTTAGCTCAGTGCACGTGTGTGTGTGTGTGTGTGTGTGTGTGTGTGTGACAAACACACCTGCCCGGTTAGTGGGCGGACACTCAGGTGGGCGAGCATACTGTTAAGACACATGCTCTGCTCCATAAGAAGCCTCTAACCACCTTGATGGGCTTTTTTTCCCACTTAATTTCCCAACGGATCTTCAGATTCTGATAGTTTCCTCCGATTAGGATTTATGGGTCACATCAAGCGCTTCTATTAAGTCGTACACATCTTTTAAGACGGGACTCTTCGTTTCTCCCCCCCCCCCCTGCGATTAAGACCCCGGTCTTGCGCACCCTTGAACAAGACGGGAAAGGAGAGAGGAGCGTAGATGCTTGGAATCAAAGATAAGGGCTGTGCAGTGCGCCGGGCGAAGGCATTCATCTTGTTTTGACAGGGAGGCTGATACGGTACGGGGTCGAGGGTGCGCGGCCGGGAGGCTGCGCGGCGTGTTGGCTTGCTAAATTGAAGATGCCGGACAGCTCGACGCGATCATTTGGAGGCCGGCGGTGGAGGAAATGCGGTGGTCAACAAGACGCACACGTGGGCGCCACATCCTCACAGTTTTTTTTTTTTTTCGACCATCAAAATAATGACGCCGGGCACAAACGTGTCGCGTGTTTGGACGCAATAACAGGATCTCCGACTTTGATTTCACTCCTCAAAAGGTATTGAATTGTTTCCAATGACTCTCCTTGTCTTGGTTTGAAGCAGAACGCCTGGGATGAACTCTAATGAGAGAAACATCACGACGCCTTCGTATTGTTCCCTCCTTCGATCAGACCTCTTTCTTCTCCATCGTCAAAATTTTCCATAATTTATGTCAAAACACTTCCCCCAGTGCTGACAGACTTTTTTGTTGTTGTCACTATTAGAGGTGGGGGTTGTTGCGGCTCATCTGAAAAAAACAGGTCATCCCAATTAGGGAACGGCTGCCGATGTGCAGCGGAGGAGCGTCGAGGAACTCCTGGCCCCCCGGAGCTCGCCAGGCTGGAGACGGTCACTTTGTCCTGCGATTGGATTTGCTTGTGCAGCTCTTTCTCCGTCAAGGCAACTTTGACATGAGGGACTTATATTTGCAAAGAAATCACAGAAACGCCCGCCTTCTTTCAAAAACGAAGGAAGCTCTTATTACATCTCATGTTTTCGGGCGGAACGCAATGTTCCGACATTACAATTGAAAAGAGGATTTTTTTTTTTTCCTCCAGAAAACACGAGTTGTTTACCCAGGATTTATCCAAATGATGGCTTCGGTGAAAAGTGACCAAAGTTCATTTCTATAAATCGCTACGTACACATATAGCTGAATAGCTAACTATGCTCTGTAGATGTTCAGCTGTGGCTCAACTGGAAGAACAGGCGTCCCTTCAACGGGAAGGTTGGCGGTTCGATTTCCGGCTCCTCTTTCTGTCTACATGTCGAGGTGTGAAAAGACACTGAACACCACGTTGCTCCCGAAGGCCTGGTTCGCGCCTTGCATGGCAGCTCGACCGCCATAGGTTTGTGAGCGAGGCGCTTTGAAAACCGTAAGGTGTGGAAGCGCTGAATAAGTCCGGGCCTGGTTACCATAAATGAGAACTCGGCTGGAAAATAAGTGCACTTACATTGTGCTGCACTTCCAATGTGCAAAACCGCAGTACAGTTACGGTGGCGGAACTCATATTTCACACTGTGATAACGCTTTCCAAAACAAACCGTCTCAGTGGAACGATCAGAATAGCTGGGACGTGAGACATTTCACCCGAGGGGCAGTGAAAACAATCAATCTAAAGCCAGGACAAACAAAACACGGCGAAGTGACTCAAAGGGCTCTAATTCTCTGGCACAGGCCAATCGGATTTTTTTCCCGCTCTTTGTGCCCATTTGCTAATTTCTCCTGCTCTGATTCATCTGAAACCGTCATTAATTTTCGGAGCGTTGTGCAAACATTCGTGGCGTCGCCTCTCGGTGCAGAATACCGCTTCGAATTCTGGGGCTCCCTTCTTATTTCCGTAAGCTTGCATGTTCATGTTGAGATCGGCCAGCCTGTAAAATACTTTTTAAATTTGCAAAACGGCTCCTTCGACGAGCGTCCGTTCATTCCGGTGAGTCGCGGCCTCTTGCGGGGAAGGAGCGGAGTGGTCCGACTGCCCTTCCGTCGACGAAGTACCCAAAAAAGAGAAGATAGCCACGCCCGAAATGGCTGTTTAGCTATGACCAGTTTGTGAAAACAGGGCCACGTGTGTTGCCTGGACTTTATCACGTCACTGACGGCTGCGCTCCCTGTCCTTACATCCTGCTCTTCCCTCAAACACAGGACGTCGCGTATCGCAATCACCCAGCTCACGAGAACAAGAATTTGCGGGCGGGGGGTTCATCGACAACAAACAAAAGCTCTCAAAGAGGAGGGAAACGACGGGCAAAGTTCACTGTCACAAGAGGAAATGGCTATTTTGGCTTTTTTCGGTCCGATATCCCCTCCTGCCCGAGCGCAATGGAAAATGTGCCTCTTTCCTTCCCACGGTGGGACCAAAGGAGTCTTCCAGAGACCGAGAGGGAGAAGAAAGAAGGAACACACACACCTGAAGATCAAGCGGTTAAATTTGTGTGCCCGGGATATTTCTTAAGCATTCGCTTCGAGAGGCAGCGGGGAAACCTCTCGCCCTCTTGTGCATTCATGACGAGCGATCAAAGAAAAAGCGATCCGATTGCGGATGGATTATTCGGGAGGCCGTTTGTGATGAAACCCTTCAATCTCTCAGATGCGAGGAATTGTTTATGAAAAAGCACAGACTGGCTGAATGTTTTTTTTTTCTTTCTCCGAAGGGCGGGAACGACGTCTGAGACCATAAATAGAAATGTCAGACGCGCTCTTTAGGAAACAAACAATGGACTCCGAAGCCCGTGGTGCAGCGTAGATAGAAGTTTAGGACGGTGTAGCTTCATTAAAGCAAAATAGGCCGTTACATTGTTATCCATCGAGTTCAGACGGTCTCTTTCAGCTGGCGGATGGAAGTGTTTCTCCGCATTGCCAACTTGCTCGCTGCATTTTATAAAAGCCTCAAAACAGGGATGAACGTGCTATTTGCATGTTGCTCCGACTGTAGCTTCAGAAGTGACAGTGAAGAGCTAAAGAATAAGTCTTTAATCTATGAGCTGATGCATCAAGCACCAAAAAGGAAAACCCGACTTGACATGTTCCTCATATATCGGTGGATTTGGGTGGAATGGGTGCCCCGGTTTCCTCCCCACATCTAAAGATGTGTGTGTTGGGAATTAGCGCTTCTCAGAGCCCCTGACCCAGGCGTCGGTTGAAAGCACTGGAGTTGCTCCTCGGGCTGTTTGTAGAGTCAATCCAGGGTCAAAATGCAGCGGATATATTTAGAGGTTTTCTTCAAAAGAATCTCGACTGGTAGCGTGTTGCGCTTTTCGATCACGTTCCTTTGGCTCCATGCAGGTGAACCCAGAGCAAAAGAGACAAAATGCGTGGAGTTTCTCGAGGTCTCGGGATCTTTTGTCACACATCGTGTTGCAGCCGAGGGGGCAGGGCAGGTAACGGTGCTCCTCCGGACCGAGAGCGCTGCAGCCGTCGCCGCCGCCTCCTTCCATCTGCCAGCCAGAAGAGTGGTATATTTCAGGGACCGGCAGCAGCTCTCTTCCTGGCTGGAGGATAAAATGCCGGCTCTGGCAGCCGGACGACATTTGAAAGCATTAGAGATGCCAGATTTGTGTCCGTGCGGCGGGCTGGAAGTCGCCGATACGTAGCTGTTCATTAAAACAAGGATGTGGTCTTTCAAGGGATATATAATGATGTCACCCGACGAATAAAACAATGCCGAGAAAAATGAGCTGCCGAATTGTCGCGGAGTGACGATTCCTCCTGTGGGGTTCGTCACTTTGTAAAATCATCTCCACTTCTTTGAAACATTGGGTGGGTGTGATCCGTAAATGAGGAGGGCCGTCATCAAAAAAAAAAAAAAAAAAGCAGCTGTTAGCAGAGCTGATGGGTCACTATGTAGGCCACGGTACCATGTGTGGGACACTCTCACATCAAAAAGCAAAAAAAAAAAAAAGCAAAAAAAAATCTGTGTGTGTCTGACGTCATCACTGAACCAACAGGATTCTACGGGTTGTCGCAAATAATTTCAGCGCTGAAACATACTGGAGTCAAGAGCCAGCCGGCCTCCGTGATGGAGGAGAAGAGTCGAGGCTCACATGTCAGAATGCCCGGTTGTAATCTATGGAAACGATTATAATAATTATAATTATATGGATGTACGTCATTAAGAGGGGCCTGCGGGGAGGAGGTGAGGGTCACTCCGGCTGTAACAAGCCTTTGCGACGCATAGAATGAAGCCCCCTGGGGGGGGGGGCCTATATATATATTTTTTTTTTGCAGCAATTACAGATGGATGCTGTGAAAAGACTGTAATTATCCCACTGCCACTCTTATCACCGGCAAAAGGCCAGACGTGACCGAACTGGTGACAATATAATGACACATTATTATATCCAGTATGTACACATTACATTTAAGACTCTCCAGAATTACTTCCTTGTTGAAATGTGTTTTTTTTTTTTTTTTTTTTTTAATTTATTCTTTTTTATGATAAAGTTTCAAAGGGAATTCATGATTCAGGAGAAAAAAAAAAAAAAAGGGCACCAGCTTCTCCTCATGATGTTGAGCAGATCAGGGGTTCCTATGGAGTGGAACGCACACAGCTGCCGCACAAAAGCCAGGAGGAAACCTGTTCTCTATCACTCCCAAGAAATTGACTTCGCTGTGTTTGCTAACCTGTGACGCGCTATCTGATACGGCTCTCTGTCGACAACGGCGGATATCAAAACCCGCTTTGGTCGTCGCTGACGTTCGGTTTTTTTTTTTCTTCCCCCCAACGTAAATATTGTGGACTTCCAAAAGGCTTTCCTGGGAGAGAACACAGACCAGATGGCGTGCAAGATGGGGTACACCTTATTCTAGAAATTAAACATCCTTCTCGATGCCGCTCACAAAAAACAAAAAACAAAAAACACCAAATTATCACGACAACCCGAATCCTCAACGGGATCAGAAGGAAATGGGCCGAACGGAGAACGAGATCCGGGTTCCTCGCTCCGGAAAATTTCGCCACGATGGCTCTTCTTTGAGGGAGATTGCAACGGGGCGGCAGAAACTTTCTCTGGATGTGGAAGGGGGGCGTGTGACCTAAAAAGTTTGGGTACTGCTGAGAGAACATTTAAAAAGCCTCGGGCAAGGCAGGTGAATTTCAAGGCTCGGTATAGTTAGAGCCCTTTTCATTTCATATCCAATTACAATATTCCGGTCCAAAACATCAAATACTGCATTCCTTGGACCACGTTAGCTGTGATAACTTCCTCAAAAATACTACGTATGAAACGCACACACAGTTAATTTGCCTTGTTGCTTGTTCACGTGCTCTATCTTACAGTTTAAGCTGTCATCTGAAGTGATACGTACCCCGAGTGTTAACAGAGTTTGTGTGAGCGCTCCGGATGAAACATGAAAGCATGTGGACAGAGGTGTTGGCGTGGAAGCTTTAGCTCTCATCTCGGCTGCACTCACACTTGATTGGGTTAGATGGCGAAGCGGCGAGGACTCGGCGCTAAGCCCCGACGCTCCTAATCCTATCAGTGTTCAAAGGCAGCACTAAAGGTAAGGCTCCCCGAAGCGACGAGCACATCTGGTGTCAGGGTGGAGGGATGGAGCGGCGGCAGATGGACCGGGAGTCAAGACATCCTACCTGGTTACATGTGTCGCTGGGCTAAAAGCTACTACGATGTGAAGCTAATGAGCAAAAAAAAATAAACAAACAAGACAGAGCGCATGTTTCGATGCACTTCCTCCATTTCCAGGGGACGTCGGCGGGGTCAAGGTGCTGCGGTCACATAGGTGTAAGTCTCACACAAATGTTTGTGCATAAATGCACGAAACGACGGCTCAAAACTGATCAAGTTTGTGGCTCAGCATTAAATGTTTTAGCGATTCTTTGGATGTTTGTGAAAGAAAAAAAAAAAAAAAAAAAAAAAAAAAAAAAAAAAAAGGTTGTGCCCGGGGG
>CAAKHD010000867.1:4374-14712 GCA_901007705.1 Fistularia tabacaria | reverse complement strand
GTGGTGAGAAAGAAGGGGGTGGGGGGGGGGGGGGGGGGGGGGGGGGGGGGGGGGGGGGGGGGGGGGGGTCTGCCGCACACTGGCAACAATGACAACATCTCTGACTCGATCGGGAGTCCGGCTCGCTCTCAGCCGGAGGCCGTCGGCGCCTCCGTGTATCCATCACGCGCGAAAGGTCACCGGGTATCGATCGTCTCAGCCACCTGATGCAGCCGCGGTCCACTTTCTGCACAGCCGGGGTTGTCACCCCTCCAGCCGGCGGTTCATGAAAAGTCTTTTATTGAGACGCAGGGAAGAGGTAATGTGCGCGCATTCGGTTGGCCGTGCAGTTACGGGGTTGCTTGCCTGAAGGCTGGATGCGGGCGAGTAGAGACGACAGGAAGGAGGAATGTACTGGAAGGCCTTATCTGGGAGCGGCAGGCTGCTCTGACGGGAAGTGGAATGTCAGGAGGGGAAAGAGGAAGTGGGATAGGATGTTGCGCACAAACACACACATCTGAGCTTGTGCGTGTGCAATCACATCACCCGTCTTGCCTAATCGACACAGCCCGGCCCGGACACACAACGCCCATCTCTCAGCTGCCTGTGCGATTTCGGTTCCTCTATCTCCCAATGCCTTTCTTTTTTTATCTACCCCTTTTTTTAATTCGCTCGTCTCCCCATTGGTTGGTTTCAGACAAACACGCGGAAGGGCGTCACGCGATGAAATTGCAGCATTTTTCAGTTCAAGCTCCGGCCGTTGTCAAACCCAGCATTATTATTCTGTCTGTGTTAAAGCACAGAAACCATTTCCATCCTAAAAAAAAAAAAAAAGAAGTTATCTGGATTGTCTGTCACCGGTTCCAGCTGCCAGTACCAGCCATTTGCAGAATGAATGGCATCAATGCCTTTTTTTTGGTGTGTTTTCGATAAATCGGATTCCAAGCCCGACGCCGAAGACACCGCCTTTGGACCGACGTTCAGTTTGTCGAAGACCTCGTTGATCCGTGGATTAACCCATTTTGATTTAAATGACGGCCAAATGCTGAACCTGCGATCTTTGCAGCTGGTTGATATTTTAACATTTCAGTGGAACTTTAACATTAATAAAGTACTGCGTGATATGTGATGAATGGAACACTAAAGAGGGCAATATTGCAAATAAAATATGTCTTATTTTGATCCGTTGACTTCACCGCAAACACAGCTGAATAGAAAAAAAAAAAGGAGATGATTCACAACACATTCAGGAGATCTTGCCATTCCTTAATTCAGGCATCGGCACTTATTCTGACGATAAAATGTATGCCGGATCGCAGGTCGGTGTTTGGTGTTAAATGATGTGACTGCAGCTTGAAATAGTAAAGCTGCTGTTATTTCAATGAAATGCTTAAATATATTGGTTTGCGGGGACGGAGATGCAGAGGATCAGGTGAGGGACAGCGCAGGGAGATAAAATCAGACGGAGATGGTTTGCACACGGACAGCGGAGGTTGGAAGTCGACAGGAAGACCAGAGAGGACATTTCTGTATGTAGGGAAGGAGGACAAATATTTTGGTTTCTTAGCTCGTCACTATGTGTTGTGGAGCAGCTCCTGCGTCCCGGAGCAGTATTTAATGTTCTCTGCTCGTCTCATACGGACTCCAGCGAGGCACGCTGCCCTGCTGACACCTTTGTCAGATTGGAAATCCCGAGGTGAACCTCCAGTTACTTTGGTGACACACTAATCCCGCTTGTCTGCGTTATGAGGGAAAAGGCGCTGTATAATCTAAAGCTGGAAAAAAAAAAAAAAAAAACCCACGCGCAGACGCGCACGGATCAACACGCGCGCCTTTCACTGACACCCCGCCGTCTGTTGGCATTTGTGTCCGTGCGCCGGGCTGTCACTTGCTGTGTGAAATAATGCATGGCCTCCAGAGCAGGGCCACTTTCTCCCGCTCATTCTCCTGAGTGGCCTGATGGCGAGGGGCCCACTTTGTCACAACAACCGGCTCGACTTAAAGCCCCCCCCCCCCCCATCACCACCATCAGACCTGGATCCGCACCACTTTGGAGACAGGACAGGTTAATGGAATCCACCGACTGCATTTCCAGTCAAGGAGGGGGAAAAAAATAGAATAAGAGGAGAAGGCGGGGAGGAAGGTGGGGTGGGGGGGTGGGGCGGTGCGCGGCAGACACCAAAACAGCAATCTGTGAACATACTGCAATTTGTGCTGACAGGGCAGGAACGACAATGATGCCTGACAGCAGCATGTGATGAAAATAACAACCGCCATACATAATGCAACGCACTCTCCTTCCACCGAAGCCACCGGTGTCCCCGGTCTCTCTGCGGCATCCCGGCCCCTCCTAAAAAAAAACAAAACAAAAAACATGTCCGGTCCCCCTGGGGGGGGGCTTTACAGTTCGTCCCCTGATAGAAATCAGTGTGGGAAGCCGCAGAGAGACTCGCGTGTAGATACGTGACGGGGAAATAAAGCTACAGATAACTGCCTTTTTGACCTCGTGGGCAACTTACTTGATCTGCCCTTTGGCTCCCAGGAGTGGATGCAGGGACTCTGTCATGTTGTCTGACGCTAAAACAAACAACTGCGATGGAATAAGAGATTCAAAGGCTCTTTTTTCTCCCCACTGGAAGAAGCCAGATTGTGAACGCAAGTGTCATTGCTAGTTTGCGTCCCAATTTTTTTTTTTTTTTTTTCAGAACTGCCGATTTATGGATGTGTTTTTGGTGAAATCAAAATCAAAGTCAGCTTTATTGTCAATTTCGCTGCATGTGCTGGACGTACGGAGGAATGGAGGAGACGTTTCTCACAATCCCACGGCGACGTGAAATTAACAAAAATAATAATAATAAAGTGCAAATTAAAATGTCGTAATTTGTCAAAAGGCCATCTTGTACACGGCTAATACACAGCACACGAGCGTAGAAGGGGCCATGAAGCATAACTCTTATTTTAAGGGGCCGCCGTGCACAAACAGACACACACAATATGATCTCTGCAAACAAAGCAAACCTTTCAATGCCGTCCCTGCACTTTCGAACACATTTCCTTTCTCTGTTCGAGCCGACGCGGCGGTCATAGTAGCGGTGAGCAAATTGTCCCTCGATTATTATCAGCAGTGCATTGTGCCGCACACACTCCGGGAAAAGACAGTTGTTTTTACAAACACAGCCAAACATATTTCTGAAACAGTTCCTTTTAACCAGTGGATCGATATGTAACTAAGTAATATTACCCTTACATATTCTCGTGACATGAGAATGTACGGTATTTTCCGGACTATAAGCCGCTACTTTTCCCACGCTTTGAAATCTGCGGCTTATAAAACGACGCGGCTAATCTATGGATTTTTCTCCTCTAACGGGCAGCAGGGGGCGCTCTAGCGGGAAGCGCAAAAACTTTGTCTCCGACACCGACAGAGAGACTGAAAAGGTGCGTGACGGAGTTTTTCTGAGGCTCTTGGAGGAGGACGAAGAAAGCCATCAATGACTTTTCTGTTTTGCTCGGTTGCAGGGAACCGTTTGGAAACAATCGATTAAGGTACGGAAATAAATATTTACAAAATCTTTCTCTGTAAATATCCAATTTCACAACGTGGATATCTGCGGCTTGCGGTCTGGATGCGGCTAATATATGTAAACAAAAAATTCTTGGGTGCGGCTTATATTCCGGTGCGCTCTCTCGTCTGGAAAATACGGTATGGATGATTTCCTGAGTCACACAGAGCACCATTTTTGTGAAATTCGTCGATCACAGGGCCACATATCGACACAAACAGCCATTTCTGTAAAGAATAAACACTTTCTGAAATAAAAAAGTTTCCAGACACTTTGCCAATCCGTCTCTAGTACGAAGCGTTCGTATATAACAAACAGAAAAGCGCCACTGAAGAATGCTTATCTTTGTCAGCACGCAGACAATAACCTCTCTTGTTGGGCGAAAAAGAAAAACAATTGCATTGTGAGCGGCCTCTGGGGTCGGGAGGCGCTGCCAGGTTGTCATTTAATAGACTTTACTGTACGTTTAGTTTCTCCCTGATACACTGTGAGCGTTCAGAGCCCAGAGGAAACCCGGGGAAAGAAGTGCTCTTTGTTCTCGCATCTTTCCCAATTTTTCCCTGTCACTTTGGCGCCCACCGCGGCAGATGAAAAATGGGTTAGAAGAGCAGCGGGCAAACACAAAGATTTGTCTGGCGGTGAATAAGTCGTGCTGGCACGGCCTTCAGAAAACACAGCCCCACGGTCCCCGTGGTGAAGCGAGTGTGGCGTGGCGTGTGCAAATACGAGACGAAGTCTGCAGCCTGTTAGCGAGTCCTGCCGAGCGCTGAGGCGGGAAGCAAGGTTCCTTGTGAATGGACCGTGATTCAAATGGACACGAGGAGCCGGCGACCGGGGGGGGGGGGATACAAGTCCAAGGTGCTCCAGCAGGCGAACGGGGGTGGGGGCGAACCCTTACGTAAGCAACCTCATCCTTTACTCCATAATCCTTGCCAAGCGCGCGCAAATTGCTTTAATAAATCGTAAGTGTGACTCCTGGCACCCCTGGACTCCATCAATCCTCACTCGCAGGGGTGCACGCCAAGCCAGGCCGGGGGCGCCGTCAGATGATAAACCTGCTGCAGTTTACAGTGTTAGTGTGTGACTCACTCAGGTGTGACTCTGCACGACCTGGAGCGCGCATGTGTGCATGTGTGTGTGCATGTGTGAGTGTGTGTGTTAGTCATGTCAGCGTTGGTCACAGTGTGTGGACGGCTCGCTGGGCTGTTTCTGCCTTGGCGCCCGCCTGACCGACTTGCTCAGATCAGGTTTCATCCGAAGCCGCGGTCGTTCCCTCAGACCTGGGCCGTATCCGCTCCCTCTGAAGCCGGCCGGGCGAAGCCCCGTTTCAAATGGCCGCTCTAGCTCTTCTCCGCACCTGCGCTCGGTTCGCAGACAATCCAGACTCGAGGCAGGTTAAAATAGAGTTTAGAAAAAATTCTGATTATGCAACTGAACCGATCCAGACTTTATATACTGAATTATGAAGCTTTGCACACCGTCTACTGTGCTCTGGTCATGCACTATGTCACTTATTGTCTACAAAACCAACCCGCAGACACTCATAATTCTACAGGAAAGGGTGATGCGCTTTTTACATCAAGCTGTTTTTGAATTCACAATTACTGAAATGGCAGGATTTAATCAAGTTCTAAACTCTTCAATTCATGTTCAAGGCAAGACACAATTTGTTCCCGCGCAACATCCAAAACATGTTTAGGAGTAAAGAAACAAAATATAATCCGCGCTGTAAAATGGATTTTCAAAAGCAGTGTTTTCGTACAACAATCAAAACAATGCTGATTTCTAGGTCAGGAGTTTATCTATGGAATAACATAGATGGGGACATTAAAAATTGCACGATTCAAAAGAAAATACAAAGAATATGTATATCACTGCTATGCAGAAGTTGAGGGTCAATGACTTTGTTTTCGATTATGGTTGAATTCACATCAGTTTCATTTTGCACGACCATGACGCTAAAAAAAAACAAAAACATTCTGGCTAATTCCATCTTAGAATAATTTTGTACGGCCACAAATGATAAATATTCTGGTTAATTTCTTGACTGTACTTGCGATGTTGATGCATAGTAATGTATAAACACAGTCTGGTTACTTGACATGTTGTTACTCAGGGGACTTTGAAAGGGGGTAGGGCCTTTACAAGCACTTTTGCTTCTGCCTTCTTTAGTATCCTTTTGTATTTATGGAAATGTATGTTTAAAATTTGTCACTCAAGTGCTCAAATGATTAATAATAATAATAATAATAATTAAAAAAAGACTTTGGGGATCTCTGTGATGTGGATCGAATGTGATCAGCGACCGCACAGCCGGGATTTAGTCTGTTGACATCATGGGTGCGTTTTAAGCTTAATTAAATCTGAATTCACGTTGGATTAATGTGAAAACCTTGAGAAATTCACGGCCAGGATCTCAGGCAAGGGCATCCTGAAAGGAGAAGGTTCCTGCCATCATAAACATAAGTCACGTGTCACGTGTTATGATTTATAATATTTACTGCAACACACTCCCTCTTTTAAAGTGAAACAAATAAATAGAGCTCGGTGACTTCTTGTTGTTTTTAAAACTGCTGCACAGCTGAAAATGCCATTTGCAATGAATGCGCAATGGGATGTTTGTTAGATCACATGTATTAAAAAAGGTATAAACATGTCCGGTGGGTCCCGAGCCTCACGATCCAAGCTGCGTCTGGCCCGACCCATTTAAGACCGATAAGATTAAAAATAAATAAATAAAAGGCTTTACTTATTCAGCAAATAACAGCTCTGTAACTGAATCCGAGAGCAAAGATCCAACTTTCAAAGCCGCAAAGTGTGTCAGGGAAGGCGACGTCGACGCAACGCACAGCGAACCGCCCCGTTTTCAAAGGAGAGGCGGTCACGTGCCGGCGGCCTGACGCTCGGCCGGGTAAACAAAGGCTTCTGCTAACAAACACCAGCTTCCATTGCTGTTAAATATCATGCGATTCCCTAAACATGCTTTATTTATGAAGGGCTTCCAGCAGAGGGCCGGCTGCCCGGGGGACGCTCTTGGGCGACGGTGTTTCGCTCCAACGCGACGGAAAAGTAAAAACCTCGGGGTTTCACCTGGCCTTTGTAGCCTCGTCGCTGTATTTCAATCTTATTTTCAATTAAAATCCCGTCGCGCTCTGGGGCCAAACGCTTGTTTCCTCCGGGAAAAAGCATTGAAAGCAGCCATAAATAGAGATGTTCTGTTACGGTGGGAAGAGGCTGGGTCTCCCAGGGCGTAGCCTCTGATACGGATCGTATTACAACCGCTTGTATGTCTCCTCATTACATCCGACGACACACACATACGCGCGCGCACACACACACACACGCACACGCACACACACACGCGCGCGGTTCTGTCTGGTCAAGTACTTTCGCTTTGTCCGCCTCGCAGATTAAAGTTACCGGGCTAATTTGCTGCGATGTCACAATTCCCACATAATCCCGCTCTAATCCTCACCGACTCGATTAAACAGCCAAATCTCCAGCTCGGTATCTGGCTCTATCTCCGGTCTTCGTTCGTCTCAGCTTCCCGTCCCTCCCCGCCGGCATTTCTCCGGTCTCCCGTCCCACCGGCGGGCTCCCAAACCAAATCACCTTCATCGTCTTTCCGAGGTTTCTCACGGGCCGATTCGGACCCCGGACCCCCGCCGGCGTGGGGCCGTTCTCAGATTAAACTCCGTTCTGCCCGGGTAACTGAAGCAACTTTGAATGAACCCGCTCCAGTCGCCGCGTTCCGGCTTTAAGTTGGTCCAGACCTGCTCCTCCCCTTCGTAAGACTACTTCGTCGGAAATTGTGGAAAACCAGATTTTCAAATCCTTCAAGAGAAATCCTGCTGCCTGGCGTTTTGGGGGCTTACGCTTCCGGGGAGTTTAGTGAGTCACGTCTTAAAGCGAACGCCGTGGAGTGATACCCCGCCGGTGTTTGGGAGGGAGCGGGGATTTGCTGAGAGCAGCACCGTGCATGACGTACGACACCAACAGCGATCGTTTCCCTTTCGGCTGCTCGAACCCCGGCGGGCTGTGATCGGGATCCTCCTCCCGAACCTGGAGTTTTGATCCGGAACTCATTCGCCGTTTTCTACATTTCCCGTATTGGAAAAGCCAAACTGTGACTCAAAGGAGGACGCAGACAGACGCGTTTGGAAGGAATAGAAAATCTTTAGGACCAAGTGCACGGATTCTTGATCGCCGTTGACATTTAGATTATTTGATTCAAGGATTCAAATCAACTTTTCTTGTCGTACCAGCACACCTTACAGTTTGTGGTACGAAATTAGCATCCAGGTCCGGTTTCAAGCCATGGAAATCAAATGAATAGAAGAGCAAAGAAACAAAAACAAGAGCAAATGTAAACATCTAACCGTAAGAACAACAATTGGGATCAAGGCAGAAGTTAGAATTTGCATATAAAAGCAAGGCGGTCGCTGTATTCTTATTGCAGATTTCTTATCTGCCTGATTCTTAAGCCCCTGATTCTTCTCGACTTGACAAAAACGCTTCATCATAAGCCTTTTTAGCCGGTATTTGACTCCTTTTCCTCGATATCCCTCATGAATGCCACCAATGCTCAAGAGCTTAAAACAAGAATGGAAGAAATTGTGTCGGATCTAAAACGGCAATTCTTGTCATTTGATTGATTCAACAAATCTATATATACGGACACAACCACTGACTGCATACTTTTGACATCATTCATCAGATGCTAATAGTGTTTATTCATATGACTGTGCAAGTCTATATTTGTATCCTCATGGTTAGGTCCTGTCCATCACGCCGGCGTGGAAGCGTCACCAGGCTCCCAACAAGGCCGCACACATTTCTTAACTCCCGTCCTGAACTTGGGTGTGGAAACATAAACAACGCTGACGGGCCGACGTTCTAATCCCCGTCTCCTGTGGCCTCGTGGAAGAAGCAGCAGCGGACGCACCTTCCCTTCTATGACTTCCAGCTCTGTTTGCGAGAAGCTGAATGCGCACTTTGGTCGGGGGCTTCAGCCCTCGGCCGAGACACTCCAGCTCCGGGAACCGACGGCTCGTACCGGAAAAGGCCGCCAGAAGTTTGTTGGTCAAGAACCAAGAAGTTTGGGAAAAAAAGAAAAAAAGACGTGCTCAGTTAGGGATGGGTGCTGAATGAAAAAAAAAAAAAAAGAAAGAAGACTGAATAAGTAACACCAAGAGAGCTCCAAAAGTAAAGATCATTTATTTTATATAGTACAGAAAATTTATTACAGCATAACATTTAAGCCCAAAATATGCTCTTCTTCAGATGCTTAACAAAATATGCTATATATTTTGGTGAGCATCTGAAGAAGAACATATTTTGGCGAAGAAGTCAAGAATCAAGAGGTATCAATTTCAAAATCTGAGAGATTAATAAGTCAGATTACAATGTTGCTGCTCCCATGAAGAAGAAGAAGAAGAAGAAGAAGAAGAAGAAGAAGACAACCCAGAGCAAGCCGAGAGTGTCTGGATGCCTGGAAAGCCGATCGGCTTCGAAGTAGAACGGCTCTCCAGGCGCCCTGAAAAGCCGGCTGGTTTTCAGAAGGTTCCTACGACAACGGAGAGACAACGAAGAGTGACCGAGCCCCTCCTCACGACCGTTTCTGGTGAAACATCTGCCGTAACTCCAAACCGTCCAAACCGGGCCGATCGACCCGCTTCCTCAGCCTCCATCTAAACATGGGTTTCCGTCACAAACTCAGCACAAAGCACTGGAAAAATATTCTCCAGGCGGTTGTGGCTCGGTCCGTCGAACGGGTTTCCCTCCCGTTTGAGGTTTGACGGTTTGATTCCCGGCTCCTCCCCTCAGCTGCTCCCTGAGGTCTGCTGAGCTCCCGTTGCATGGCGGCTCTGCCATTGGTGTGTGTGAAGCGCTTTGAAACCGCGAGGCGATGAGAAAATAGTAATTCAGGGCGGCACGGAGGTGGTTCGTGCTTCCGCCCGCGCTCCAAAAACATACATTGGGTTTGGACGTGTGAATGAGACTGTGAACGGTCGAATGTCTCTCCGCGTGCTTCACGACGCGGTTTATTATCGGTTTGAATGAATTGGATGTTTTTCCCGCGCGGACTGGCTGCGCCCCCGCCGTCCCCTCACGGTGACTCATTTAAGAGGAAGGAGTTTAAAGCTGACACTGAACTGACACTCAATGCCGGGGGATGAAAAACCCCAGGCTGCACGTGCAGTAGTAGCCAAGCCACTAAGTTTGATTTTTTTCTTTTAATAATCGTGCAGACGAGAAGGGATACCGCCCCGGATCGACACGGAGGAGACGACGAGAAGGGGTTTATGGCGGTGAGCCGCGCGCACACGCGTCCGTCACACGGCGACCGGGAAAACTGCTGCGGCCGGCAAATCGTGGCTCGCTGAGGAAAACGAGTAAAAGGAGTGAGCCGGGAAAGCAGTCGGCGCTTGACAGCTTGGGTCTATTTTTAAAACGGGGAGGAGGTAGGAGACGGATGAGCGACAAGTTGGCGGTTAAGGGGAGTTCTGATCGCTTCTGCTGCGCCTGGGTGTGTGATGTCTTCCTCAGTGACAGGTAGTATCAAGGGGGGGAGGGAGGGAGGGCAAGACTGAAACTCCTATTCCTCTGTGGTTCCAGCCTGCGTGCCGCCATCCTTATTAAACCCAATCCTTAAAGTTATTTTCCTGATTTGGGTGATCGCGGCTGCGGTGGGTGGGGGGGAGCTCCGGAGAGCGATTACAGATCAGACGACCCCCCCCCCCCCCCCCCCCCCCCCCCGGGGGGGGGGGGGGTCGAGGGGGGGGGGGAAAAAGGG
>CAAKHD010000866.1:51751-75993 GCA_901007705.1 Fistularia tabacaria | reverse complement strand
TTCTCTGCATCATGTAAACCAAATCTCTAACTTTCCCTGCTGTTCCAACATTCAGAGTCCCATCTCTCAGTTCCAGACTCTTGCCTTTCCTGTTCTCTATCTGGTGCCGAACAATCCTTCCTCCTCTCCCACATCGACCCACAGTAGCCGAATTTCCACTGGTACCATGCAGGTTATCGTCACCAATGGCGGTTCCTGTTAACCCGGGACTTGACCAATCTGGTATGAGATTCATAGGTTTGATTCACATATTCGGTTTAGGCAAAAAGTTTACGCCGGAGGCCCTTCCTGACGCAACCTTGTGCATTTATGCGGGCTTGGGACCAGCTCAGGGAGACACTGGCCTGTGCCCCCCCGAGGCTGGCTCCAGGAGACACTGGCCCCTGCCGCCCTGAGGCTGCATTCAGCCCGTGCTGCCCTGAGGCCGCATTATACTGTTCACTCATTTAATTCCTGTAAAGTAGCTGACTTCTAAAAAACCTTCAAGTATTAGCTTATTGTTACTGCATTGAAGATAAAAAAAAGATAAAGCATAGGTTGTATGATGCCGTTTTTTAGAGACAGGGACAGAAAATTGCTTACAGTTTGATGCTGCGACCCTGTGTGTCCCCCACTTGCCCCTCGGGGACAAAGAGAGTTTCCTGATTCTGATTTTAATTTTCAACTACATATCTTTATCATCATCATCATCATCATCATTATTATTATTATTATTATTATTATTATTATTATTATTATTATTATTATTATTATTATTATTATTATTATTATTATTATTATTATTGTGGTTGTTGTTATAGTTATTATTATTATTGTTATTATTATTATTATTATCATCATCATTATCATTATCATTATCATTATCATTATCATTATCATTGTCATTATCATTATCATTATCATTATCATTATTATTATTATTGTTGTTGTTGTTGTTGTTGCTGGTATTGTTATTACTATATGTGGTTAAGTGACCTACTGTTTTTTCTTTATTGGCTTACACCCTTTCTTAGCTTATACCCGTTATTAGTTTACTAAGAAAGGGTGTAATTTGATTTGATATGATTTGATTAAGTGGGCTGGGTCAGTGGACAAGCGAGCCAGGCTCCATTTCATGAAACATGGCTGTGGCCTGAAAGTCACATAGATCAAATGTGTTTTTATGATAAAAGCATAAAAAAGTTAGAACTCCAACCTTGAGCACAATCATGAAACATGCTTAGCACAATGGAGGTCTAGTTTTTAGGCAGTTACTGTTTTGAGTGTACAAACAGTGTTCTGCAGGGAATGTGATGGCACCTGCAAGTCGTGAGAACATTAAAAAAAACACATGGATACAAATATATTTTCACTCACTGATCAATGGAAAGCAACAATGTAGCTTTATTTCAGTTGGATTGTCAAGCCCATTGGTCAGCCAGACATGTAAAGTTGACTTTAAACTGAGTGCATGGGGATATTCCATCTGTACAGGATCAAAATCGTAAAAAGTGACCAATGTAATATCTATGTACATGCAAAGATTTTACTGAATGAAAAATTACCAAAATGTTTTTTTTTGTTTTTGTTGAGGCATCCTTTTCATAGCATTGCTCATTTTCAATTGCAGTAGGGTAATGTTGAAATATTTTGAGGTGCTAAAGACTAGATTCTCAACAGTCAAATGTTAACTTGTCTCAAAGGACCCTCTGACTTCTCCATCTGAATGTGTTCATCCAAGTATCGCTGTTTCTTGGTTTTAATAGTTTTTACATTTTTTTTATTTTTCATGTTTGTCCAGATTTACAGGGGCAACAAATTAAAACAGCAACCTGGAGTGAGAAGCAGTGTCTGGCTGAGAGCTGGATAATTTCAAGGTCGACAGAGGCTCTACAGTTAATCATTAAACGGCTGTAGCATAATTTAAAATTCATTAATACAATATCGGGGACTTAAACAGTATTAATTAAAAATAGTTTTTAATTTCCACAACTACTTCATCCTAGCCACCTCCTCCCAACCTAACGCCCCTGCCCCCGATTATGGCTTCCTAAAATCTTTTTTATTGAATTTTTTTTGCAGGTTTCTGTTTCGTTGTCCAGTCTTTTCGCCTCAACTAGAGGATGTTTTTTTCAACTTTCTCTAAATATTTCCAAGCACTTGACACCTTGCAGCCGGTTGCTGCCCCGTGGGTGCTGTAGGATAATGGGAGACTTTTAACTAAACTTCCCTTTGCAAAGTTTCCTGCAGTTAGTTTGCATGTTTCCTTCTACAGACTTTAGTGACTCAGTTAACAATTCACTGCATTAAAAAAATTAATAAATAAGATAAAAAATAATGGTCAGCATAATTTTGGGGATCCCATTGGAGTTTTTCTTTTTTTTTTGTGCCACTGGGCAGTGTTTTCCAAGCTACTCCTTGTGCAAATATGAAAATTAATAAATAGTCTAATGCACCTGCACCCATGAGATTCGCCTAGATATGTACAATGTATGAACTATAATCAACCAAATACTTCATACTCTAGAGACAATTTCAACCATGTTCCACCCACATGGAATTTTAGTGTTTGTTAAATATTTTCTGGACGGTTTCACCTGAGGTAATGACTGCCAGCTCCCTCTCTGTTTGTCAGATTGCAAAGCACCAAGGAGCTGCAGGATCTGGGCTGCATGCGAAGCCACATTCCAACGCTGAGTTCTTTTCATAGGGGTGCAAAATCTGTGTTTGTGTTATGAAATATTAATGTTCATTGTGCTTCTAAAGCAGAAGGTCAGGTGCATGCAGAGACTGTGGACTGAGAGGAATGTTAAAGTGTGAAACTGGCTGTGGCTGTCTCTTCTATAATTTTGTATTTTCATTGTGATACATTTCTCATATTTGGCCATATTTTTTGCTCAAAGATACCTTAAAATTTGGATCTGCACATTAACTGCACATGTGGCCCCTTGTCTCATGTAATATAAATAATATCCACAATATAATTCCACAGACAAAATGTTAGTTTACATCCAGGCAGCCCTGGCATCTATTGTTTTTTTAGGAAATGATGTGCTGCGATTTTATGAGTTGCTCTTATCTAGTGTTAATGTTGTCCCACCCGCACCATCATAATCTCAACAGACTCAGTTTGCCCAACGTACTACTGTCTGGTGATGATTTGGATAAGAGATGTACGAGACCACTGAGAGTTATGAGTCTAGACTTGAGAATTTTCATCTTTTGATTTAACAGCAAATAAGCAGGAAGACTGAAAAATGAACATAGGACTGTCTCCTCTCCAACTTGATTTATAGCCAGAAACAGCTGCAACTTGCTCTCCATTTCCCTCAATGTGTTATCTTTTTTATGACTACTAACTCTTTCTAAACTCTCGTATGGCCATTGCAGCGTCACACCTCTCTCTCCGAGATGACACGAAGGAAATGGACCGGGTGCTCATAGAGGGTTCAGAGCTTTTGTTTGATTGGATATGAGAGATTTCCCTGGAAAAAGTCCCTAGCGCTGATGATCATGGCCAGGTAATAAGTCTGATATACAGCCCCATTTTCCTAATGTTTACGGCAGCCACATGAAGCTTTAATTAACGAAAGAGGTGCTCCTTTTGCTCTGCAACAACCTTGCACAATAAATTATTTCCATTTAGAAACATACAAAAACACATTGGAATACAAATCTCGGATGGAAAATGACTTTGAAACGTCACATTTTCTTAATGAAGGCTTTTATTAGGTAGAGAGCGTTATTAGCCCACTGTCATTCCTAAATACCTTCAAGGAAGTGGGGCACAAAAAGACAAGGGAAATGAAATGTGAACAAAAAAAGGCAGCAGCGAATTTTCTACCCTTATCTCATCATGTGAACTTCACAAGAGGCTAGATGACATTGGTTTTATTACCACAAAGCGTCAATGACGAGCTGAATGAGGGAAAGTGCTGACGAGAGGGAAGGAGCGGGTGATCAGTCACAGGCTGGGTTCCCATCACAGGTGCTCAAGGATGCTGAGAGGACGATGGCCTCTGTCATGTATGAGCCTCGATGAGGAGACCTACGACTCGACAAGTATAGGGGTTAAACACTCACGCCTGGGCCACAACGTTAATAAAAAAAAAAAAAAAAAGGGAATCCTCAAGCACCCAGTAGAATGCTATATTTACATTTCGTGCATACATACTGTTTGTGCGGTCTGCATGATGGTGATTGAGGAGATGATGGAGCACCACTACTATGTTCTGTGACTTATGTCAAGTGTCAGATTTCCTGCTGCTTTAATGCTTCCCTTGAATCCATAAGGTGCACCACCCCCCTCTCTCTCTTCTCTCTGCTGGTCCTCTCTGTATCATATTAATGTCATGTCTCTGACATTAAGGGTGAGGAGGAATGGAGCAGCATCTCCCCATTCTTCTGTCGGGTTTTATTGCTTGTGTCTGTCATACCTCTCGGCTTTGGTGCACAAGTGCTGCTGTGTACTCAGCATTCACTTTCATCAGCTCTGTGGAGAAGACGGCTTGAAGGTTTAGCTGATCTTTTTTTGGCAGCCTCACAAAACATTATATTGATATATCCCTTATGATATATATATTTTTTCCACATAAGAATACATTGAAGATAAGCTAATGAGGAATGGATATATTCGTGGGTGTCATCTAATATTACAGGATCAAGATTTGACAGAAGTACTTGTTGTTAAATTGTCTAGGGTCAATTATCAACAGCGATGTCCAAATGGGAGCTTCCGACGGGGGGTCTTTCTGGGTGAAGAGTCCTCTCGACTCTTACCCAGATGAGTGAATGAAAGAGTGAATGGTCCATATATGTGATTGACAGGCAACCGATCCAGGATCTTGGCCAACTTGGGATTGCCTTCCCTCACCGCGCCCCAATCCTTCCGACCCCCCTCAACCCCGCACCCCGCGACCCCGAGCACAGGATAAGCGTTATATATAATGAATGAAAATGGATGAATAAATGTTATCAATTAAATGAATTGAAGATTCAATGGACCCACTTTAGAGAAATACACACACTTCTCAACTAACTTCGTGAAATTCAGAAACAATTGCGTGCAAGAGGAGAAAAATAATAGAGTCGGGGAGGAAACTAACCAGCAGTTGAGTTTATTCCTTGGTAATCACATGTTCTACTGAGCTGTTTTTGAATGGGATTCAGCCAATAAAATAAAATTTAAGAAGTGTGATCTCATAATATTTATACATTATTTATACAGTCTCATTATACTTTTAATCCAATTCTGTGCAGGCAAACAAACTATGTTAGCATCATTACTTTACTCCTCATGAGCGTATTCGGATATTTGAAATGTAGATAAACAGCAATCATGCCACAGTAGATACATGCACATGTATAACATTTTTATAGACCAAGTATGGTGTCTGAATACAGAAGACGGGAAAAAACAAAAAGTGATTATTGAAAGAAAACAACAGAATATGTTGTAGATTATCTATATGATAACTCTTTTGGAAAAGTCACATTGAGTGAATACAGTTCATCATTGTTTTCAAAATGTGAGCTTGTAGTATGGAAAATCTATCTCAAGATGACAACTCATCCCCATTGGAAATATTTATTTGGGAAGATCAGTCATTATCGTCTTTCAGTTCAATCAAGTCAGCCAAGTGTTATCCGCTGTAGAGGTTTTTTTTTCCTGTAGTTTCTTTGGTTTTTATTTGAGAAGTGTCTGGCGCCAATGGAATGTGAGAAAGATCTATGGCTCCATAACAGCTTTATGTTGCCTCCCAGTGTGAGTTTCAGTGGGAAGGAGTGAGGGAGGAGACGAAAGATTGACGTAACGAGTTCGATCAGGCGCTCAAGTGTTATTTTCTTCTTTTTTGAATGAGCAATAGCTTTACTTTGAAGGAGAGAGTTTTTTTAATCGCAGAGGTTCTCAATTGTTTTGGGATGTTTCAGAGAGCTGGGACATGAATAGATCATATCTGTTTTTGATTTTATGGCATTATATTTGGGCAGGAAAAGGACACCCTTCAGATCACAAGGTTTTCCATACAAATCAAGTATTCATTACTTATCAAATTGGTCTTGAATTCTTCCATGAAGTCACTCATTTGATTGATAATTAGGTTCCTTGAAAGGAGGTATCCAAATAAATACCTCAAGACCAAGTATGTCTCAAGTATGTCCTAAGTGGCTTCAAGTTTGCCCGCGTAGAGACACAAATACAATATTCTATTGCTAAAAGGAAGAACTAAAAAGATGATGTTGATGAATATACGCCACATATGTTGGTGTAATTTGATATGTAAAGCCTTTAAAATTCAAGGCATAACAGTCAAATGGAACCGAATAAAAACTCAGGCAAGATTAAGAAGGGCTGTTCAGTAAAAGTAGGTTTCAAAAGTCAGCTCAGAAGAGCTCATTGAAGCTGGCCAGCTGATTTCCTCAGGCAGACGGTTCCAGAGCCTCAGGGCTTTGATTGCAGCTGTTCTGTCCCCTCTCATTTCTAGTGGGGGTCCCAGGAGAAGTCGAAATACTTTTGCCAGAGGATCTCAAAGTACGGGGTAATATATGTAGCAACAAGATGTCAGCAATGTAGCAGAGCGAGATTCAATGAGGGACCATAAAAGTAATCAGCAGGACTTAAACGCACTGTTTTTCCTCCATCGTTGAAGGATAAAACAGAGGTGAAGAGATGTGCTGTCCTTCCGTTAAAAAGAAACAAAAAAAGCCAGACAGTGATCATTAGAATTTTTTAAAATAAAATTGTCGCTAATAGCGGTAAATATCATTCAGTGCTACACAGTACAAGGTAATAGTCCCTTGTGCCAAGAGCCTAAGAAACCACATCAAGGAGCCCAATTCAGGCTGTAGAGAAGCCATCTATACTAAAAAAACCAGCACACTACCACCCTACCACCACCTAGCTACACGAGCCAACAGCAGCCTGAAGCATATCAGGGTTTTCAAGTGGGCACCTTCCATCATCGGTGTTACGTCAAGTTAGGCCCACGACACCTCAAGAAGGCTTGACAGTGAACTCCACCGTTCTGGAAACAGGCCCCCTCCGTGCTACATAGCTGCCCCGCAAGCAAACAACCTCTGCTTTACGAAGTCCCCAGCTACCGTGCTTCCTCCTCAGCCACAACCGTTCACTGGCTCGTTCTGCTGCCCGAGACATGCTACTGACCGCAAGTTTCAGGCTCCGTCCGTGAATGCCCAACTCATCCAGTAGACCAACGACAGACTTTGCCACAAACCCACGACAGCCCACCTCTCCAGGCCGCACCTGAGCCCTCCAACTTTGCTGCTATCTCAGCATACCTGGCTTTTTTGCACTCATGAGGCCCTTCAACTCGATCCTCTCAGTGGACCGTAAGCTGAATAAAACACACTATCCTCTCTAACCCAGACCACAGCAACATATCTGGCCGTAGCCTGGTGCTAACAATATATATGCTGGGACAACCAGCTGGTGATTCAAATCAGTAAACAGCTCCCAGGCCCCGCCTACATTTAGCTACCCTGCGTGGTGCCTGGTCTTGAATGGTCTAACCTTTTCTCCCTCGCGTACAAATTTAATGTGCCTAACCTCCCGATTACCATCTACAGAATTTATCTTTCATCGCTTTTCTTCCACTGCTGCTGCCAAACATTTCAACACCCGGTTATGACGCCAAGTGTATCGCCCCTGGGAAAGACTTACCTCACACCCTGATAATATGTGTCTAAGTGTGCCCACCCCAGAACACAATGGGCAGGCAGCGTCCTCGCCCAACCATTGCTTTAAGTTCCGGGGAGATGGTAGCACATCATACGTAGCCCCTATCATAAATCTAATTCTACTAGCCTCCATGCTCCACAACTCTCTCCACTTCAGCGTTCTTTTTTCAACATTTTCCCAATTCACCCACTGCCCTTGCTTTGCCTGCGACACTGCTCGAGCATGCCTTACTACCTCCTCTTGCCAATGTATTTCATCCACAATCAACTTCCTCTTTTCTACAACTGATGCCTTGCTCCACACCGGTTTTCCTCCACCCAACCCTAAGCCTCCACACCCTTGCTGCACCTGACCTATAATATCCCTATGACTAAGTGCTGCCTGTGCTTTGCTGCGCTGCCTCCTTTGGGTTCCACTTCCTCCCAGTCCTAACTTTGGGTGCCACACCCCTAACCACTGAGTCCTTTGACTGGGCCCATAAGCACCCGGGGAAGCCGGGAATTCAAGCCTTTTGCACCAAAGTATCAATTAGTCTATTCTTTCCTAAATAACTAGATAGCCTCTGTGCCACCACTCCAAAGAAAATCTTCCCTTCAACATTGAGCAAGCTGAGTGGTCTAAACTGACCTATCTCTACCGTATCCCTCTCCTTTGGAATGAAGATTCCCCCCTGCTCTGTGCCAAGCCTTGGGAATAACCTGCTTCTTTCAAACTACCTTCATCAATTTCCACAGAAACCTCAACGCATCTGGTGCACTCTTATACAACAACACTTGGGGTAGGGCACCTCATTAGGACCCGGGGCTGAGGAGGCCCTTGCCCTCTTCACTACTTCCTGAACCTCCTTCCACCTCGGTGGACTATCATCACACAAACTATCCATCTCCCCAATAGGTGGAATATCAGAAGGAAGTGCCATCTCAGTATATCTTTCCCTATCTTTATGCGCCCCCTGGAAATACTCCTCAAGCTTCTGCTTCTCTACCTTAAGAGTACCACCCTTCTCCTTACCAAGCAACAACATAACAAAATCTAAATGGGTCCCCAAAAAAGGCTACTCTCGCTCCCTCTTTCCTTTTCCTATTTTTCCAAACATTCTCTGCTCTTCTCAGCACAACCAATCGCCCCGTCAAATCTGCCTGCTGACAACCAATTCCAACCTTCTCAACCTCTGTCGCTTTCCTCCACTGCCTCTTAAGCTGCCAAAGCTGTATATATATATTGTGGCCACACTAAAGGGTGTGGCCTCTCACCCAAGTACTGAGGGCTTGGGTTGCGTGGTTAGGGAGTGTATATATACCGGCATTCCCGAAAGTTTTAGAGAGGAGAGATGAATTGTTGTGTTGGTGTGTGAAGAATAAAGTCGGAAACTCCTCCACAACTCCGACGTCATTTCCTCGTCGACGCACCACATTGGTGACCCCGACGTGATCACGTCTGATGGCGAGGAAATATGCGTCTCCACCTCGGCCACGTCTGCCGGAGTTCTGGCAGAGCAACCCGGCCGTTCGGTCTCTCATTCTCAGAGAATCTTGTTGGAGGGGACGAGGTAACTTTTCGGTCGTCGCGGCGCTGGACCAGCAGACCACCAGGCGGTCCATGGAGCTTTTGCCCCCCCCCCCCCTATATATATATGAGTGTGTGTATATATACATGTGTGTGTATATATATGTGTGTCTGTGTATATATATGTGTGTGTATATACAGTATATTTGTATGTGTTTGTATATATATATATATATGTGTGTATATATATGTATGTGTGTGTATATATATACACACACATATATACATGTATATATATACACCTATATGTATATATGTGTGTGTATATATATATATGTGTGTGTGTGTGTCTGTATATATATATATATATATATGCATATGTATATATGTATATATATATATATATATATATATGGATTCGGAATTGGATGTCACTTAACATCATATGCGTCTCAGGGCAGGATAGCGAATACTTTTGGCCTTATAGTGTATTTATATATGTAAATGTGTGTGTGTGTGTGTGTGTGCATCTATTCATATTTTTTTCCTACTTATTTATCTCATAAGAATATTGCACAACATTGGCAATGAGATGCCCAGAGGTAAATTTGACACGTAATAAAATTCAGCCTTTTCCAAGGAAACTAGTAAAAGAGAGAAATACAAAATTCAAGTGCATGAAAAAGCAAATTCTGCTATTCTCTGTAAAACATTCCGTCTGTTGCAAGGCTTTCTGAGTCCAACTGAAGGCTATTTTGTAACATCATGTCTTTGACGTTACTGTGAAGTACATTGAACACACCAGAGTTTGCATAACTTAAAGGCAGTTTCAGCAGGGTGTCACTGATAAAAAGAATGTAAAGAAACAACATGGTCCCAAGACTGACCCCTGAGGCCCAGCCTTCTCGTGGGAAAGAGAAATGCAGCTGTTCAGAGACACAGAAGGTTACGTTTGACATCTAAAACTGTTCAACTCACTTCAAGAGGACCCAATTCCGTGGCACCTTGAGGACCAGATCAAAAGATCTTGTTTTACTTTATTTTAATTTTCTTTAGTGAAGACATCGTTTTTGCGTGATTTTAAAAACATATTGGTAAAGTTTTCAGATTGATGAGAATCCAGCTGTTTTTTTACTATTTTATTTTTGTCAAATAAATATGTCACCGTGTGACACGAATGCAACAAGAGTAACCGACACATTTCAAATCCTTGTTTTTGATTTGAACATCTTCTGTTTTTAACTGAAGACGATCAGTCTGGGTATTATTGATTGCGTGTACCAAACAATCTAGTAACCACATTACCAGCGAGGCGCCAATTTTATCTGTATTGGCTGTTGTCAGCCGCTTTAACTGCCATCAGCCCCGTGAATCAAGTGGTTGGCATTTACAGATCGAAAAGAACATTATTTTGAATGGCTTTACTTAAATCTTTAAGTTTCTGGAATGAAGGGCAAACAGACTTCACATCAGGTGATGTAAAAAGATTAAATGAGCTCCAACAGACTTGCGTTAAGACATGTGGAAATGCTTCAGTGGTCAAACTGATGTAGTTTTAGATTGAAAATGAAACAATAACGGGTAAAGTCCATGTGGTGTCCAACGCCGCTGCTCATGAATCTTGAATCTTTGACTCTGAAGGCCTTTCTGGGTGATTCTGAAAGAGATGCCTGAACTTTCACCATCATACTTTTATTCCTGCCAAATATCTGACATGGATGGGTTTACAAGGATTTGTTGTCACACTTCATGCCTGGAGCTGTTTCTCTTAAAAAATTCGATCCTCAACTACTCCAGAAAAATTTTACAGTTGATCGACGATTGTTAAAACAGGGCCTTTTCGGTTTTAAACTCTGCACAAAAGTGTTCCTGCTCCGTAAGGCAAAAATGTTCAACTGTGGGATCAAGAAGAAAATAATTGTTCAGCTGAAGAGGGGGATTATCCTTTCCTTGGCCTAAAACAGCAACAAAACCCATCGGTATTAAGATCAACTATAAGCCATTTTATTAATTTTTCAAAATTCAGCATTTTTATATATTGGGAACTCAGTGATTTGTGTGTCTCTATCCTGACCAAATTACAGATCGTATTTCATAAAACATTTATTACATGTTTTCTCAGTAACTCCTCACTGAGAGTGTCTTTTTCGTTCACATATACTTTTTGGCCTGATTGGCCCGAACGTATTTGCACTAGGGGGATCTGTGAAATTTGTCCCGTTAATTAAAATTGGATTATAGAGGGATCTCTTTGGAGCGAGCGTGGAGAGAAAAAAAATTATTATATCAATCGGTAACTCTTAAATGGAGATGAAGGGATCGGAATTTCTTTTAAAAAAATGACTTGACAGTCAAAATCCATCCTACTTTACATGATGCAAAATATGTTTGTGAAAAATCTAAAAGAGGTTGATAGAATATTCTAGGAAAAGATGATGATCACATCAAAGGTGGCGCTTTCACATTATTTATGTTTTACTCTCGGCGGTGTCTTGAATTTGACAGTAGGGGTTTCACATGTTTTGGCTATTGGACGTGTCAGTTTCTTCACGGCATTAAGACACAAGTTTTGACACTGTGAGGCAAATCGGACCAGGCAAGAAGCTTAAATCAGCTTGTGTGTCATCAGTCGGTATAATGATTCATCTCATAACATGCTGATGCATAAAAGTGACACAAAGGTTTTTGCTTGCTTGCGAAATGCTGGCCATGTTTTTTTAATTGAATTTTTTTTACATAAGTAAATGTAAGCATGTCACAATTTGAATATGGCTAACTGAGGAAAGGAAATTGTTTTTTTTTTTTCAAAGGTTATTTGGAACTAGTAATAGCTATAATGCATTGCAGCATAATATACATTTTTTTTCTGAAGACTCTTTGTGGAAGATTCTTTTTTATGCATTGAAAAAAAAAAAAAAATCGCTGAACACTTTATGGCTTCCGCACAGTTTTTGGTTTCTTTTGTAATATGCCACTGAAATATGGAAATGTTTTACTATTCTCCTTTTTGATTGCATTTGCATATTCTAACATGGAAGTGGACTGTTGTAAACGGCTCGAGACTTCTGTTGTGAGATTCCTTGAGTGCGGTGAGTCCGATTTGTGAGGCCATAAAACTTGACAACAGCAAACTACAGCCTCTTCAGCGCCTGTGACATAATTAACCTGCCATTCTGTATTCAGTATTTTGACTGAAATTAATTACCTCCTGTGCCCTTTATCACTTCAGCAGTGCAGAGAAATGTGAGGCTGACAGTTTTGACTTCATTATTTCTCATTTCCATATGAACAATACGAGATGCGGGAGAGGCCTCGAATCTCCTCACCTCCCTCTGTGCTGATCATAAATTCCGCTTTTCCAACTTATGCACACAGTCATACATAGACTCGTCTTTGCCAAATCTAAAGCCTGATCATAGAGAACTGTCCTTACTTGGTACCAGATTATGGAGATGAACTTCTGGTCGGGGCGAAGTGTATAAGGGACGGTGTCATTTGCCAGGGCCAAACATTAATTGGCTTCAAGAAATCTACAGGTCCAGAGTGTCTTATCAAAAGGTTGCCGCTCGAGACCTTTATGTGTTGAGTCATCTATCTTCTTTTCAGTGAGCTGTCATTTGAAGTATCTTTGGCCTAGTCTTCGCCCTCCTCTCTCTTCATCCTTACTGCCCAGGGAAGGAAGCACAGAGAAAAGGGCGGCCAGCCCTTCTCAGGACTCTGTCTCTATACCACTTAACTAATCACTTGATCGGAGCCGTGTTTGATGATGAGTGGGCTGACAGAGGGTGGGGTAGGGCCACGGGGTGGTCTCGTCTCTACCTGGAATCGATTGGAACAGACTGTACGAGACCAAGTTTCCAGTGAACCCAACACTGGAAAATTAACGTCTGTCTCGTTGCCTTCGATCCTCGCTGCAATCCCCTGGAGTACGTTTTTTGGGAAGATAAAGACGGTTAGTCAATGTAAATATCACAATTTAAGTCTCCATACTTGTGAGAATTTTCCTTTGCAATCAATAAGTGATTATTTATTCATTCATTATCTGTACCAGCCCGGTGGGGCTGGAGTATATCCCTGCTGTAGGACGGGGAGGTAGGAGATACATGGTTTACTCCCTTGACCAGTCAGCAGTTGATCTTTCTCTCATTTACACGTCATAGACAGACATTCACTCAACACATAGAGACATGTAACCGTTATCCCTCTCAATCACATGTCTGGAAAGTTTAAGGTATCCAATCGGCCCACTGCGTGTTTTTGTACCGTTGGAAACTCAACACGGAAAGGCCCCCCCCTGTCGTAATTGAACCGGGGACATTCCTGCGTTGAGCCTGACGTACGAACCGAGTTTTTTTCTGCAGTGGTCAGATTTGACAAAGTGGTTTTTTTCAGCTACATGCATTTTCTTAAAGGGGGAAAGCTACCTTACTAGATATGACGAACCTCATTTTACCAAATATCTCTGGTTTGAGAAAGCAGTCACAGTGGAGGCCGGATGCAATAAATTGACATGAGCAAGTTTAAGTCTTTTCGAGGGTCAGCAGGGTTGTTTCTGGTGTATTTTCAGTGATTCGGCCAGCCCTAACTCCAGTCTATTGTTGCTGTGGTAAAATCCCACTCCAGCCAAACACCCGAGAGTTACGTTTTTTTTGACAATCCCCCTTTAATATTTCAGTCGTGGGGTTTTGGCAGCTCAGTAGAGGAAAAAACATGTTGTTCTTATCATGAGATGGATTAAAAAATTAATAAATAAAAGGTTCCTCCAGACTAAAATTACTCACAAAACTGACATGGTTTCCTGTGCTGCACGCGGCAGATCGGCCAATCTCACGTATCGTCGGTAATGAATAAATTAAACATCGCTTTTTTAACTCTCCCTGTTTCGTTTCAAGTCGATTCTCTCCAGAAGATAAAAGACTTGTGTTAAACATCAAAAAGAATACCATCGTTCAAAGTTTGGGTTTTTTTTTTTTTTTTTTTTAAACCCTGAACGCGGGACTGCGGCCCCTCCAAGATCACCTGTGACAGCAGCAGGGATGAATTTCAAGACAGTCTCTTTAACTGCATTGAATGTACCCAGCTTTGCAATTACAGACTTTAACTAGCTCTTTAACGAGGGATTTAACACCTGTCTTATAATTTTATAGCGGCAAAATAAATCGATGGAGGAATTTCATTGCCATTTTGAAGGGAAAAAATGGCCTCCAAGTAATAGACGTTGGCTTTTTAAAAGCACATATATGGACATTAGATATGTGAGGGTGTAAAGGTTTTACAGCTCAGGGTTACGTCAAGGTGACCATGTCACCGTGTAGTTCCTGACCGCCGTCATCCAGATCACTGCTAATTTATCCATTTGATTTCTATATTCAATTAGTTTGCTTCTCCTCTGACACCTGGCCGGGTCAGATTCCCAGGGGAGGTCTGACAGTCGACCGTGAGCAAGCTGACGCACAGCTCGGGGACAGGGTCTGAAAGAGACCACGTCAATCCTGTGTGACATGTCCTCAGTCCATCTGACATGACCTGTCGGGGCTGCTGCCTCTATGCCTTTCTGCAAAAGAAAAACACAGATGACGGATAAAGAATGACATCAATTATTGCCGATTCTGTATTTCTTTGTTTGGGGAAGCGATATAACCCTTTTGTAACACATTTCAAGATTTTGCCCGCCTCCTAAACTCAAAAGTCTGCCACTTCTACTAATCCAATTTCATTTGGATTCTCTTTCAAAATAAAAACCTTATCACACGCAACCTTTATACTTAATCTTTCTGTCAATCTCACTTTAAAATGTTAACACACACCACCTCTGGCTGACACTTCTCCACACAACTCAGTAAACTAAGTGAACTCGTGTCCGTCAGTCTTTTCCACCTTTTCTCAGAAAATCTCGGGAAAACCCGTTCACTGGTTGTTGTTTCTACATAGTTCTGCCCGTGAATATCGCAGCTTTCAGATGCATTGATATATCCTGATGTCTACACACTCCACCGATATGTTCAACGGGAAGTGGGCTGCATACTATTGATTTACTGTCAATTGTGTGGTTTTCCCTGGGCACATTAAATAATGCTCTATATCTGGAAAGTCCACCAAGAAATAGTGATTCATAATTGTTGATTCTCATCAAATTAATTAAGTTTGTATGTACATGCTGTCATTTGTCAATTCATTATTATTTTGTTTTTCTTGACATCTGCACGTACCACAAGACATCCAGCTCCAATGCTAAGTTTATTTCTGGCCTCTATTGTATCTATCTGCTCAATTGTTATCTTTATCTATCGGGTCCGAACTCACACAAACATAATTTCTTCATACAAATGGCAACAGGATATACAAAATTTGTCCGGATCAGTCTCTGATATGTTAACAGCAACTGTCATTTGGCAGACGATGATCCCGAGAAGAACAACGGAGCTTGGCAAAAGAGTTTTTGAATTTGCCGATCCGTTGATGGAAATTTGAGTAGCTTGCGAAACACTGATCTGTGGCATTACCGGATGTACGTACCAGCTGTGCCCCGCTGACTGGCTCCTCTACGTTTTTCTCGAGTGCCCAAACCTATATTTATTTCTGAACCATACTTACCTGACATAATATCGCTGACAGCTCTTCTTTGACCTGTATGCAGGCGTTACACCTGTCACACACGCACACGCACACACACACACACACACACACACACACACACACACACACACACACACACGCACACACACGCACACACACACACAGACACACACGAACACTAATTTATTAGTGACAATTCATCACCTAGAGAAGGCCGGTGGCTTTAAGTGTATTAACACACATTAACACTTCTCTCCAAGCTGAAATAACCCCTCTTCCATATCCATCCTGCCAGCTCTTCTTAAGACACAGATGAAGGGATGGTGAGAAAGACATTTATTGTTCGATACTATTGACTCACAGATTTAGAGTGATTTATCCACCTTTTTATCGGGATTGTTATTTCTGGATGTGTGCAGTGGTTTTATGTGCAGTAGTACCGCAAGAAATGCCCCAGTGCTGCTACCCATTCAATGGATTGTGACTTGATTTATCTGTTTAAAGAGGGAATGGAGGAAAGCAGAAATGATGTCATTCAAGTCCATTCATCAATATTAAGGCTTGTTTCCCCTTGAAACGGATAATTCCTGCAGAACCCTAAGTGCACCACTTATGATTACCAGAAAAAAAAAAAAAAAAAAAAAAACCTAAAAACTTCTCATGTAAGGGAGCTGTCGTGGACACACAACAGATACAGAGCTCAAGTGTAGCCCTCCCCTTAAAGGCAAGAGCTGGCTTTAACCTGCACATCACGTTAAAAGCCTTTATTTAAACATATCATATGGTTTACCCTCAGGTGGAGGCCACAGTCAGGGCTACATCTCTTTATACCCAATTAAGCTTGCCACAGGACATAGATAGTCCTGGCTGAAACCTCACCTCCCTCGGTGCCCCATTAGAGCTCTGAGAACCCTGTAGAAGTCTTAGTCCCTGGCGAACAAAACCCCTGACCTGGAGCCAAGAAGCACTCAAGCGCCTCTCACCTAAATACACAGACTAAGGAGTTCCCGCTATTAAAATAGATACATGAATGAAACAACAAAAAAGGAATTTGATAAAAATTGGGGGAAACCATATGTGGATTTGTCTGCATGACTCTGTCTGCACTTCATGTGAGGTTAAAGGTCAGTCCTCCTTCTTTTTAATTTTTAAAGCAAGGAATGGGGTAGACAACCAATAAACAAGGCAAATACTAAAACACAACAGGCACACCTGGACAATGAAAAAGCTTGAACATTTTTGACTCCTGGGGCTAGCGGAGGCCCATGCGTATTGGGAAATCAACCTCGGAGACAAGCATAATGTATATTTATTTGTGCATTTTTTCGATCTTTGTCAGTTTTATGCCCATCTCTGAGAGGCGTTTCCCCGCAAAATATACAAAATCATGACTAACGACGGGGCTCGCTTACCGAGTGGTTTTGCATCACTCATAATTCAATGTCCCCTGTCCACCCACCCATCTGGGACGGCTGGCCCCGACAACTGAGACAGAGCTGCTGCTTCTGCTGCTGCTACTGCTGCTGCTGCTGCTGCTGCTGCTGCTGTGCTCCACAGGCACCAGCCCATCTGTCCCTGCCTGCAGGCTGATCCTCAACTGTCTTACAAAATTAAGCCCACAAGGGAGAGAGAGATAGTCCTCTAACTGGCACTTCTATCCACCTCAGACATCAAGTCAGCCGGAGTAAAACACTCATTGTCTCGTGGTGTCCTCCTCTTTATACCCATCTGTCTGTTGTCTGCTGCTCCAAGAGCTGAGCTGCAACAACTCAACTCCTCACTCGCTGACTGGAAAAAACAGCTGGGAGCAATAAGAAGCGAAGACTGTCTTTGTTCTGCTTTTCATTGTTATCACAATCAGGTAGTGCACTCGTCATAAGGATCGCCCGCAAACGCAGGTTACGTGCCTCGGGTGGCTCAGCGAGCATCCAGGTGACTCTGCCAAAGTCACATGTGATCTCAAAGTTGAAGATCTAACGTCTTTGTGAATAAATATCACCACCCCAATGAGTTTTTCCCTCTTCAGCCGCTGGAGCGAGTGGGCTCATTATTCAAAAAGCGCTGCATGTCAACAGGACCTCACGTTTGTCTTCTTCTGTGAAGGAATGAGGGTTCAATTTCAAACTACGCTTCTGATTCATTTCCAGTTTCACCGGGAGATGACAACTTATTGGGGAATCACATCGAGGAATTGCTATAGAACATTCAACATTCGTTTAAGTGCAAAATACGGAAACTTAATGAGGCATTAGACAGGCACACCGGTTTACCATCTGTCGGCTGAAGCGGTTGAAAGGTCAAGCGCTGTTTTTTAAGCAAGTTAAAGTTGTTAAAAAAGAAAAAAAGTTCGAACTGAAAAAACTTTTAAGGACCATGCTCGCAGCGATTTAACTTTGAATCTTTTCAAACTATCAGGACCATAAGAAGTTGAAAAAAAAGCTTGCAGAGGAGAAATATTTTATATATGAGTCGGAACCCTGCATGAGGTGATTCATTTTGAACATAACATCTTTGAGGAACCTTCAAGGTTAGCCAGCACTCGCACATCATGAGGATTCCAGCCGCTTGTCAAGGCCAAGACATGTTCGTATGGGCAGAGAAATGTACTCTAATTGGAAAAATCAGGCCTGCAGAAAGTCAGGCAGCTTAGTCTTATATGTCGGTTGGCTGCAGTCTCTCGTAGCACATGGCAAAATGGCAAAAAGTCCTGTTAGGACTGATACAACGAGATGTAGTGAGAGGCAGACGTAGGCTTCGAGGATGCAGAAAGATCTTCCCGAGAATCTGCAGCATTTCTTATCATTGTAAAACCATTAGTATAATCTTAATTTGATAGACGTGAGTATTTATACACGGATGAGCTGTTTAAAAAAAAAATTCAAAGCACATTCTGACCCCATTTTTAAATATTAATTCATTTCATTTCAATTCAAGGCAGTTCCATTACAGCAAAGGTATCATGTCATCATCTCCGCTCTGGCTTCGAAATGTGAGAGAGAGAGAGAGAGAGACAAAGAGACAAGAAAATGATTACAAGGGGTACACGAGTGTGTGTGTGTGTGTGTGTGTGTGTGTGTGTGTGTGTGTGTGTGTTTGTGTTTGTGTGGGGACCGGATGAAAAGGACAGAGTGGGGTTTTAGCATTATTACCATCTATATTGGTGACCAAATTACAAATTTTGGTGCAGTTATTCCTGCCTTGAGATGCTACTTCGACCCCACGTTTGAGGCAAATCATCCTCTAATGATATTGCTTAATGCAAACCAGAGAAGTGATGGAAGCTAATGAATGAGGTGGGGTTAGTCTGTGATAAGGCGGCACCTAACTAAGTGGGTCTCTCCTTTCCAACCTTCATCTGGCCGACCTCGTCTCCCGCCGCTCAGACCATTATTCAAATTTTAACAAGCCGATTCATTTAAGCTGTCGTCTAGCAGAATTAGATTCCCGCCTGAATGGCCGTGGAGCAAAACATAAAGATGTTTACCTCACCAAACATGGAGCATTTACATAATTTCAGCAGCTCAAGGTTGGACCACTAATAATAACTTATGATAAAACTGTCATTAGAGGCAGGGATGTGGAGGGACCAGGAGACTCACAGTCTAAGATTAATATGGAAGCTCTTTGCTGAGCTGAAATGTCAGGGGACATGGAATAATGAGACTGGCTTTGTGGGAATAACATAACTATATAGGCATATATCCCCACATCCCTCAGCCCAACCTTGCTGAGAAAGTGAGAGAATGTGATGTTCGGTGAGGTTATGCTTGTCAATCTGTAGATCCATATCTAAACATCAGATTTTGTTTTCTCTGAGCTCGCTGGTTTTACAGTGACATCATTACGACACCAATAACCATCCATCCATCCATGGCCCCGCCGCTTATCCTGCACTCAGGGTCGCGGGGGATGCTGGAGCCTACCCCAGCTGTCTGGCGGGGTACACCCTGGACTGGTCGCGAGTCAACCGCAGGGCCACATATGCAGACACGGGACTGTGGAAACCGGAGGTAATCCACACGGACACGGGGACAACATGCAAACGCCCACACCAATAACCAATGTATATCGATTGGGAAAAATTAAAGATTTAGACTTTGGGATGTTATCTGTCAACATCATCATCACTCCAGATCACTTTGTTAGGGCCACATGAGAGCCACAATGTCCTAGGGCAGCAGTTCTGAAACCATTTCCCCCACGTCTGCAGCTATCTCCTGTTTACACCACGCGCAGTTTTCAGAGCAGTCGGATGGAGCAGTGATTTTCTCAAGCAGAGAGAGTAAAAAAATGAAAATGTTAAAGGGAAGATGTGAACACGGCTCTAAAACCTGCTTTGTCTCAGGCTAAATAAATAGGGGTGTCAAATTTGGGAGAAACCTAATAGGGTTTAATAGGCTTCAAGCTTTATCAGGGACTGTGCTATTGATTGCCACTCTTTATTGACAAATTACTACATACTCTTGCTGTCACTGAGTACATTTGATGTATGAAGATAAGTGGGTATTTCATAAGGAACCATCCGGGTCCAGAGATCTGTGATTGTGGCCTAAAACGTTAAAACTCACTGCCAATAATACACTACCAAATCTAAGATAAGCAAAGCATTGATATTTAATTATGGTAGTAGTTGCATCATTGATCATACATGTGTATCCATTGGGTACAACTTTGTAGCATAAACAGGAGACATTACTGATCGCGGAGTGCAGTTTGTCACATATTAGATGAACCTCAGCAGGATATATTGATGTGTAGACAACAGCAGCAGAGTGGATGTTTGTCCATTGTGGAAGCGGCAGAGAAGACTCGTTGGAAAAATTCATGAGCCTCGGCTTACGAAGAACACGTTTACTAACTGGTTACTCTGTACGTTTCTGTCTTGTTGGCTTCTGTTCGAATGCAAACTGAGAAAACTACGTTATTATGTCGTATTCCGAGAAGTGATTTAAATTCCATCTTATTTTTAAAAGCTCAAATTCAAACCACTTCTAATTCTTTACTAATCTTGCTCTCGTTAAACTCCATCACCTTCCAGAGAATTTTCTATTTTTTCCCCGGCGTGCTGAGTAGTTTATCTTAAGTTAGCAATGAGTAGGTGGGAAACTGAACACTGTCAGTGGGGGATTGTGGCAAAGCCATATACGTGTTTGACAAAGATTAATGTCTTCCCCTTACCGGGTCTAATTACATGGCCTTCATTTTAATTTTAGAGCATGTTTTTGGAAGGACTTACCAAAACTCTTACCTTCATGTCCTATTTACTACTATTTGCCCGAGAACAGAGACGTCAGAAGTATTCTGTGAAAATAAAACAGTCTTCGTGTTGCCTTTGCCCCCATCAAACTCACTGGTTTTCTCACTCCCGGTTTCTTTTTTTGAGATTTTCCGTTGATGGGGTTGAACCTGTATGCTTCTCCGGCATCGACGTGCCGCCTCTGAAGCAAATCAAACACGAGGACTCTAGCTGTGTCGGGCCAATCTCTCTCTTGACACAGGGCTTTATTGAAAAAACTATAGCCCTTTATAGTGTGTGTGTCGATTTCAAGTTAAAGTCAAGATGGCAGTAGCATGGAATCCATATTTTAATAGTGGCAAACGGAGCAAACACAATTGAGGAAAATCAATACTGCTTTCACATTTGATCATACGTCACTTTTCTCCAAACTACTGCATACTGCCGTCCTTTTTGTCTCCGTGAAACAACAATAATCCTAACAAGGATTGTAAATGAACTCACAATAGTAATATCTCTCCATATGTCTCATGGACAAAGAACCAGAAATGTCACACACGAGAGGAGCAGAGTTCCCAAGCAGATTTCTTATTGACTTGAAATACATGTTTGTGTATTTTTCATTTCACAGAGTGTTCATTTCAAATGGATCAAATTAACAAATTCATACTGGAAGTAAACATATTCACTGATATATTTTTGTAAATTGATGGATTTTCATACAGTACTTTTGCGGTCTATCTTCAAGATGCTTTAGAGGTAGTCTCAATCAACCATTTATTTAAATACCGTTGGCAGAGGGGACGAGACAAGGTGCCAGTTTTGCAAACTCACACAGCCGATGATGCTGCGGTATCATGTGCAATTAAGGGCTTAATGTCTTGCTCGAGATACTTTGATGAAGTCCCTGCGAGAACTGGGCATCAACACTCGATGCCTCGCTGCTGAAATGTAAACTCTTCATTTCAGAAATGTGGAAAAATGTGGAAATGTGGAGAAAAAAAGGGATGGACGGTTGGAGGATATACAGGTGCATCTGAAATAATTAGACTATCAGGAGAAAAAAAAATTGTCACTCATTTCAGAAAGTTAAATCCATATATTATAAAGATTCATGACACATGGAGTGAAATATTTCAAGCCTATATTTCTTGAAATTTTGGTGCTTATCGCTTATATATAATGAAAAACAAAATACAGTATCTCAAATTCAGATCACTAAAAAAAAAGGATGTTTTAAACACAGATGTCAGGCCTCGATTCAAGTATGTTCGTTTCTATTCACTCAATACTCGGTTGGGCTTCTTTTGCTTGCATTATTGCATCAATGCGCTGTGCAATGGAGGGGCTGAGGCTGCTGCACCGCTCCGGTGTAAAAGAAGGTTGCTACTGGTCGGAGTGGCTCGTGATCTGCTGACCCCAACCTCGGTCCATTCCTTTTGAAGGTTCCCCAAATTTCTTGAATGGATCCTCTCAAGGCTGCAGTTATCCCCTTTGATGGGCCATCTTTTCCCACCATACTGTTTCCTTCTACTCAACTTTCGAAGAATGTTCCTGGATTCGGGACTCTGTGAACAACCGGCTTCTTAAGCAATGACCTTTTGTGGTTTACCCTTTTTGCGGAGGACGTCAACGACTGTCTTCTGAACATCTGTCAAAATCAGCAGTCTCCCCATGATTGTTTAGCCCACTGATCCAGACTGAGAGACCATTTAAATGCTCAGGAAACCTTTGCAGGTGATTTGAGTTACTCGGCTGTTTTAGGGTGTGATACCACGACTTTCCAATCGTGATTTTTTTCAGTATTCTAATATTTATCAATATTCTAATAGTCTGAGACTTTGAATTTTGCGTTCCGTTTTCTGGAAGTCCAAATTTCAAGAAATCGAGGCATAAAATATTTCAGTCTATGTGTAATGATTCTGTATATCTCATGGCTGAGTGATAAAAATATTAAACTTTTTCACGATATTCTAATATTTTGAGATGTACCTGTGTCATAAACCAACCCGGTCCTGTACCTCCCATCCAAAATAAAGGATTTTTTCTGTAAATTGATAAGTGTACAGTATACACCCAGATATTGAGGATGACATTGATGAGCTAAAAGGTATAATTTTGCAAGGTTTTTAAAAGAATCAGATTACATTCCCCAATTATGGGAAAACAAAGTATCAAACAAAAAACACTGCGTCCACAAAGCGGCAATCATACGGCATGATAGTGTGAAAAAAATCCCTCCGTAAAACCATTCTCTATTTAGCATTATCATCGTGCACCCGAAAGACAAACGGTCGATTATTTCGTGTGACAGAATAAAAATGTTCAAAGATGCTACGAAATGATGCTAGGACATGGCGAAACCTTTCAACAACCTCTTGACCAGTAAATGATTTTTCAGGTTTGTGCATTGCTTCCATTCACTGACATCGTCACCAGGCAGCCTGTTAATCAATGGGATACTGGGTTGCTTCGGCTTTAGAGCGGTGCAAAGGTGAAGGATGACTAAAGGATGATGCAGAGGCATCCCATTCACAAGACAACGGGTCGCATTCTGTTGCCTGTCTTTGTCTGCCCTTCTCTCCCAAATGATCCACACCCTCCCTAACTACCGCATGGTGTGTAAGGGCCCACAGCTAGTCTGATGAAAGGCCTCAGTAATGGATCTTTTCTCCACCATAGCTCACCTAAACTGGTGTGACAGCGCTTCCCCTCTCCCCACACCAGCCTTTTATTTTGTCTCTGTCTGGGAATGAATACATTTTGAGTGAATGAATTTCATTACCGCACCCTTTTGTGCATGTTTGCACATGCAAAGCTGTCATCCAGTTTGCTTACATTTTCGATCCGTTCCCAGGTGGGGATGCGGCGAGTGAGCATGCACTGTATCCGTCAGCATTGACCCCCAAAAGAAGTGAGCGTTGATCGCGAGCCGTAGAAGAGTGAGATGGAGGGGAGGAAAAGGCTGTGTCAGGATTCACTTAACAGGCAGACAGTGTACCATAACCACCCCTGCACTGCTTTCTTTCACACATATCTGCTGATAGAAGCAACTTGAACTGGTGACGTTTGTGACTATTTGCTAGGACCTTATGCTGAGAAAACCCATTCAAATGCCAGCAGGGAGATGATTGACATGGGAGATTTTCTAGTAATGTGAAAAAGAAGAAAAAAAAAAAAAAAAAAGCACATTCTTATGCACGTTCCCACCAAGGCCGGAGCACGCTCACACACACCAATCCCCCC
>CAAKHD010000866.1:0-51731 GCA_901007705.1 Fistularia tabacaria | reverse complement strand
AATATCGGGCAACCCCATCGAAATGACAACAGAGAGAAGATTAGCAAGAGGAATTTTATAATGTAAAAAAAAAAAAAAAAAAAAAAAAAAAAGCACATCTGATGGCTGTTCACTCATGCAGTGGAGCATGCTGGAACATACCAAGCCCGCCACAAGATCCAAGTCCCCCGTTGCCAGGAAATATGCCCCCACACCAATCCCGACGCTCAATCTGGTGTACAAGTCCCCCTCCCATCTTCCATCCCCTCCTCCTTCTCCTGCTCTTGCCTTGGCACACACACTTTGGTATGCACTGAAATTCAATCAGATGCTTAATTACATCTTAACATGGGTTCTTACCAGCTGGCTTTATTCCCCTGTTTCTGATTAAAGGGATTAGAAAAATGAAATTTAACAGTAGATTTGCATACTGCTCTAAAAGGGGGACAGACATGTCTCTGTGGCTGTCTGGCCCGAGTTTGCCACTCTCGCTCCCTGTAGTCTATCAAATCAAGCAGGAAACAACACAAACATGTCCCTGCCTCCACTTGAACACATCAGGTAAACATGTGACTCCCTCCCACACAGGTATTCTGATGCATTGATCGGATGAAAAATAGAGGCGTTCATGGTCCTCATATTCATATTCAGTGATGTATTTTTTTATTTTTATTTTTTTCTTTTCTTTTTTGATGACACATTTACTGAGGTTGAGATAAATCTTTTCCCTAGCTCATACCTGCCCGATGAATGGATTACAGAAGAACCGGGTGGCTTTAGGCTTTTTCTTAATGGGGCCAAGTAGGCACACTGTCCAAGCTGTGCAAAGAAAATGGGTCCATTAATCACAGAGCTACGACCATCATCTCCATATGATTATTCTCTTCATCTGTTGGCTATAGCTGCACAGGAATTATTGTGACATCCAGTGCTATTCTCACTCTTTCATCTCTCTTACTCAAAATAACTCGCAGGCTTACTTTTCAACTTAATCCCCTCCGTCTGGTGCCGAACTAAATCTATCCTGAGAGGAGATCTTGTTACACATTCACTGTTTATTTTATGCAATTAAATGTGATTCTGTTGGAAGTTTGTATTAAAGGGATTAAAGGCTTATTGGCCCGTCAATTTCGCAGAGAGAGAAAGGGGAAATGGGCAAGAGAATGTGAAAAATAAAAACAAAGAAATGAGAAAAAGGGTCCCCAAAGAGAGACGGATTTAATGTGAACATTATGTCACTATATTCTAAGTATAAGTTTTGTGTCAGCAGTTACTGAACACTTACCCAGTGCAGCCATTCTGTTTGTTCGGGAGCAAAGCATATCAACCGTTAAGACTTTCGATGAAGGACACAATAATTAGTCCCAATGAAACACCGTGCAGAGAGAGTCTATCGAGGGAAAGCAGTCAGAGCTGGGGCCTCTTGGCTCTCACAACATGAGGCTGCACTGCCCTCTTTTGGCGAAAAGAATCGCTCCAGACTTCTGATAGACGTTGGAATGGTGGCCCACCACTGACAGAAAGACAACATACCAAGGATGTACTATTCCGCATATTCAGAAAAAAAATAAGGGTTTAAAAATGATTTTTAAACGGCTTGACAAATTTGATATGTTCCCTTTGCAGAAAGTATTCTTACGATTTGCCTTCTGGTTAAAAATAATAGTATTAATCACTGCCATGGTAAACAAGGGGTTTTACAGCAATGCACTCTACAATTACGTATTTACAGTTCAAATCGAATGAATATCTGATGATATTTGGCACAGTATGGGATATCTAAATACCAAGGGGGGACATTGTCTCATCTACATTATAATACCGAGCTTCACATTCAGAATTACCACATGTTGAAATTGGATTGTGGTGCCCTCTACCGGTAACATTGAAATTTGTAGTCGATAACATCTGCAGCGGCAAACGGCGGGTGAAAAAGTTTGGAATGAAAAAGAGGATCACATCGTGTAAACATATTGCCGATAGGAATTGTTGCGGCACGTGATATTTTTGTCATCTTTTTTTTTTTTTTTAGGTTTGCAGCAGAATAGATAATAACATGTTCAGTGGGATCATACAGCTCCAAGTTTTCTTTAAAAATGCAAACAAAGGAAAATAAGGTTGCAAAATACCACAATTTATACAATTCACACTCTTTATATAGTCTGTTAAACGTGTTGCAAGTTGACCATTTTCTACTAATGTTACCACCCGTTAGTCAAAACCTTGTGCCATCACTGAATCCGCGACTAAGCACGTGCCCTTTTGGTCTTGATCACCTCAACATGTGCGGACCTGTGAATAATTTATTCTAATCAATTCACGCTGTAAGTGATATCATGGAGAAAGATCAGCTGAATTACAGTTAAAATCCGAAAAAAGGTCAGTTCCAAGACACAGCTGCCAGGTGTCATTTCAACACCTAAACCCTGATCCCCCCCCAGATGTCCCTTGAGTGGAATCCAAAGCCTGAGGCAGCAAACCTTGGCCTAATTCAACAATGCCCCCTGCTGGACAACAGTCATGTTGCACCAGCTGACCTCAAAAGCACCCCTGTACATCTGCTGTGTATCTGGCAGATATTTTAAAGCTTGTACAACTCCGCTCTTAATGCTCTAACACTTTTTATGTGACACCAGATGTCTCACCTGGTTCTCATCACACACTCCGATGAACACAAACTGCAGCAGGAAGCTCTTTAGAGACACATTGAATCAGAGACACAAGACATTAAAAGATGTAGATCTAGCGTTATGACCCACAGTAATAATGAATCAGGCACATTTACACTCAGGGTTATGTGATTATCACCTATGTACTTGGGGACAAGCCAGCATCAGTGCGTCTGAAGTTGAATGATGGCTTCTCATGGGTTCTGTGTGGACTTGACTGAAGGCTCAACATCGGAAGTAACTGATGTCTTTAGTACAACCTCTCCAAAAGGGACCTTGGCATCGAGACAAATGTGGACTTTTATTGGCGTACGTCGAACATAACTTATAACATCGATGCCCCTGGCAGATCCTTTTTGCGTAAGCAAAAGTGCATTTTAAAAATGGGGTGCACGAATTGGCCCCTCTGGACGTATAAACCGCTGAAACGTGGCTGTTTTGATTACTTTCGTATCTGTGCTATGTATATAAGGGCATGGAAGGATAAGGTTGAATGTATAGGAAAGCGCATTTGGAATAGATTTATGGGAATTTTCTCTGCAGCTCTCTTCACGAAAGCTCAGAAATATTCAGATGACTTTATGGTGTCTTATTTAATGTAAAAATCAGTGAAGCCTTCGGTAATCCTATGGTATTTCAATGAAAATGTGGGTAAATAAAGACAAACAGGTAAATAGTTTTTCACAATTACGTGTGGGAAGTAACATGTGCTGTATGCAAAGTAAATGTCTGCAGGCAGTGAGGCAAAAAGCAATGCAGAGGCCAATGCTGAGTTTTCAGGTTTGGTTATGGGCCAGATGGCTCTGCAGCAACAGCAGCTGTAAATCATGGAGTGCTGGGTGATCTGGACGATAGTGCTGAGGGCTGGAATCTCTCTGCAAGGTGAGACTGCTGACGGCAGTCATTACCCCGAATGAAATCAGTACTTTGGGGTGCAAAGACAGCTGGCATTAGTATTGTACTTCCCTGCGAGCATAATTGGTGAACATAAATAAGTGACACATTTTAAAAGCCAATTTCACTCAGAATTTGTGGTGTAACGTGGCCACAGCGTGTTTCCGTCTCTGCCTCGGTGAGTGATCCCACCTTTTTTTTTTTTTTTTTTTTCACCCTGCACACATTAACCTTCAGTGAGGTTCCTCTTGTGACTTTCCATTGATTGCCGAGCGGTGTGGGGGAAGCTATATGTGTGTGTCAGACAAGACAGATAGAGGATGAAGCTGTGGGTTGGACCATGGTGCTGATTGAGTGGGTCATCTTTAAATGGCCATGCAAGGAATGCGGGGTGTGGTCCTGTTTATCATCCTTCATACGTGCGGCCCATAACTCACTCAGCAGCAACAGGGCCTTTGCAGTGGACTCAGTTGCACATTCTCAAGTTTAAACATTGGAAAATTCCATCAAACGATTCTGGAAATCTGGATTTGTATGTCTTCATTTCATGCATTAATTACAAGACACCATGTTGACATGAATCCTGGGTTTTCAACAAATTATTAAGAGATAAAAAATAAAATATGGAACGCTTGAAACTCTCTTATGTAGATGGAAAAACCTCCTGATGGCTCCTGATGGCTAATTTATGATCCATCTGCCTTCTCCAAAGTACCATGCTTAAATATTCCAACCAAATGCACTGGATAATAAAATTAAACGCACATACAGTTTCTTACCTCTCAGATGCAGGATTTTGCAGTTGGTATGCAAGGAAAAAAAAAATCAGAAAACTTGGTGACATTTCAACATATGTGAAGGAAGAGCATGTTATATTTAGATTAATCTACAAAGCTAAGACAACAGCAGAACTGTGACTTAAATCATGGCATTGGCAGAGTGACCTTCTATCACAGTATTTGCTACTGATGCAACAATGATTAGCACCGGGGCTAGATATTGTTGTTAAGGCATATTTATTGTAGAGGGAGGAAACGTGGTTGGCTCCAGGTGCCGATGGCTTTTTTCAGAGGATGAGATAAAATAAGATCGAACTTTATTGATCCCCATAGGGGAAATTCTTTTGTCACAGCAGTGCAACAATAGCATTGTCAATGTATATGAATATAAATATAAATAAAAGAGACAGTTAACAGATAGCAAAATACACGGGAAATGGGCTCCTTTGTTTTTCCTTGTTATAGTTTGATGAAAAAAATAACACATACCACCTGTTTGATAGATCTGAAAGTTTAACTAGCAGTCGGAAATGACTTCACTCAACTCCTTGTATTTGTGATATATGAAGCTAAACAGCTGTTGCCGATACTGTGATGTTCACCACACAATCAGTTACACAGCAGTTGGCTAGGATTTCGTATCCTTAATTGATAATCTGCTAAATCGAGTAGCGAAATCCAGCCATCCATCATCTGACGCTTATCCTGCACTCAGGGTCGGAGCAGAGAAATGTGTATGAAATATATACATATGTATATATATAAATGCTTGTATCTGTTCTCATTGCACATAAAACTGTATCGTAGCAGTTACAGAAATAGAAGTATAAGTTACATTCTGCCTGCACACTAATACTTCCACAGACATCTCCAAACAAAGAAATGCATTCCAATCTAGAATACAGTACTTGATACTTTGCTTCAAATGCAGATTTTTTTGTATTATATGTACTTATAATACATATAGAATGTATCTAAAATTCATCTCTTTATTTATTATGGGATTTATTATGGGAGAAGAGCCCGAAGGAAAGTCATACAGACATGGTAAGAACATACAATCACCACACAACTGTCAGAGGTTTATCCAGTTTCCGTTGCGAGAAGTAATTCTACTAGTAATACTAATATTACTGTAACTGCGAATATAAAGTTTTATATGCAAAGTCACCAGATACATATTAGATTTTCTTCTAAGATTAAGTTTGTAAGACCATAATCAATCAGAGGTATTCAAATGTTTCGGATTCTAATTTAAATTCAAATATTAGTGCAACACAGAATGAGCAACAAATGAACCAAAAGGAAAGTGAAACTATGATGAATAAAGCTGAATATTTTCATTCCATCATGACCTGGTGATGCTTTTTGTTTGTTTGCCAAATTTGAACTTGTATCTTGAGAGCCTTTTTGGTGTCATTCAGTGTCTAAAATGAACAACAAATCTCGTCATGGACTAAATTTGAGATAGAAATACTATTAGTTTCGCTGCACAGATCACTGTAGCCCATCAGAGCAATAAATTGGGTTTACTGTTTAGGTGTACTGACATATTCATCTCACTAAGAAAGCAAATTGGCTTATTAAGTAGTACCAGATGTTAAAACAATACAGAGTCCAATATTAAGATTAAAATTCTTGACTCACTGCTGCTTTTCCCCTGCTTTTGGGAATATAAATAGCTGTCAGAGAGTGGGTGCCAGTGCCCCAGAATCTCTTGCTGTGATCCAAGCTGCGGACGCTTCGTCTACATTCCTCCGCCTGTTCATCCCTGCTGCACTTGAACTACCCATGTGTCCTTCTGCTACATCTCACTGGCAGACCTATGAGGAGTCCAGAATGTAAGGTTGATAAACACCACACTGACATGTGGAGGAAAGAACCAAGAAAAAAAAGGGAAGGAAGACGAATAAATTTGGTTGTTTTATTTTCAAGGCTTCCGCCACAAGGCTAAATTTGAGGGCTCCAAAAAACAGTCATCCAATTACCTTCTCTTTGCATCAACCTTCTGTGTGACGAAGATGAAATATGGAACACAAAAGAGGCAGTAACAGCCCCAAAAAATAGATACATGCAGCAGGATATTAGCAGCTAACTCATTTTCTTCCGCAAGGTCATACATACAGAAGGGATGTGTGTGTTTTTCTCTCCACCTCCTGAAGCTATTCAACTCCATTAATTAGGCAGCAATTCAGCCAGAAAGAGCACAAGGCTTGCTTTTGCTCCACTTAAACCTGAGTGCAGGGACATAACAGTCTGCATTTTAATACTTCTCAAGTGCTAGCATTTTTTTTTATCATGTGCAGCCCTCCACCGGTAGTCATACGATCTGAACAATCACAAACAGAGCAGACTTTTCAGGCACCCTGGAAGGTCCTGTGGAGGAATTGTGCTGTCAGGTGGATGAGGCAGATATGTCCTATCTGTATTCATCCAAAGGATGTTCATGAATACGGTTTCCAGCCTCAGTCTAACACTTTTTTTTTTCTTTTTTTGTACATAAAACTACGACTAATACATAACCAATATAAATTACATTGGTTGCTAAGTGACCTGTATAAAACATTTAATTCCATTAAAACGTGTAAACCTCGAAAGTCCGCTTTTAATCTTCATTTCTCTTGCTTTGAATGGGCTTTAAAATATACGTATTTAAGACAGTGGTTGCCTAGCAGTTTTATAGTCCTTCATTCTTGCTTTTAATGGTTGAATATAAAATATCATCAGGTTGTATGTATCAGTTTGCAAAATCCCAAACATGTCAGGTGTTGATATCTTCTTAAGTTTGTATGTAACCAAGTTAAAGGGGCAGCAAAACATCAGCACCGATATGTGGGTCCACACACCCCTTTCATTGTAGCTCGGAGCAGACTTTTTACTTCCGGGTATGTGACATGTCAGTGTGTCTGACAAGGGCATGGATGGAGATGTTATGATGTAGTAAAGTGTGAAAGAATAAAGAGCAGACCCGGAAGCGGGAGGCAACCAGTGGAGTCCTGCGACTTTAACACAAACCTTGCTTGAAACCAAACATTGTGTGTGTATCCCTAAATGTGGTATGCGTCTGAAGCAGGGGTTATTATTATCAATGTAAAAAAAATCCCAAACAGAAAATCCCATCCCACTACATTTGCATAGCCATCTTACACTGAACCTGAAAGTAATACGTTTCAACACTACAAATTTGGCAAAAATTAAGTCACATGGTTAATGCATTGAAATAGCTAATAGACGCTGCACACCGAGCCTGATCAAAAATCATGATCAAAATAATCAGCACATTTTTTTTCCACAGTTGTGTGTTTTTTCCAAATGAGGTATCATTAGCATGGGCACATTGCATAGTTGTACCTTTATGAGTTCAAAAACTGTACAGAAAAAAGATCAAACATGTTAATTTGCATATCTTGAGAAAACCCTGAAAAGTCTATGTTTAAAGTCATTAATTCTTTATTGCAAACAATTTAGAAAAGGACCGTCAAATGGCCAAAGTTTCCATTCTCTCTGACGTGCCAATGAGTTCTAATACCAATTACATCCATCTCCTTGCCCTTCTGTTCTCAAACAATATAAAACTTGCATGTCCTCATCGGAAAAACAAACGCATTTGTCTCACCCCAGACAGTTTGTAAATGTTACCACCTTTGTAGCTGTTCTATTTATCTTCCTTGAACATACAATTAGCATTCCATTGTCCAGGTCCCTAAGTAGTTGGCATTAGTAATGACATTTTGTGGGTGGTAGAAATGTTAGATTGGCGTCCCGAGGGGTTGAACAGGCTTGTCATCACCCCCGTGGTGATTATTCAACAGTACTAATCATTACAGAACTGTTTTAATCAGACTTTCATCAGTGGCTAATGTGGCACAATTAATACATCACCAGGAGCAAGAGCCTAAAGGGCCACTGCATTGGGATTTAAAGACCAGAACACTTATGCAAAGTAGTGTCCATGCTAATATACAATACGCGCATTGAGTGCACAGGCTTCTTTTGAAAACGGTGGATGTTGGAGACGACAACGTTGCTCGGACGTTTCCGTTGTGCAATCGCCAAGCACTTCTGCGTATGGATTTTTTTTTTTTTTTCCCTCTGACCTGCTTGTTTGGACATGTTTGTTAAGCAGAATTTTACACCTGCTAATGACATTTTACATTTCACTAGTGAAGGGCACAAGAGAGGGTGAAGGCGGGGGGTGGAGGTGGAGACACTGCTGACGCCTCCAGTTTCCCATGTTAACCTGCACTCACCTGCTTCCTGACCGCCAGGGCAGCAGGAGGAAACGAGCAATGTAACTCTAAACCCAGACTTGCTGAGTTTGTCTTTTCACCAAAATAGACTTGTGTCTTTGTGTACTTGTACACATGTGCTTTCCAGTATGCGTCCATTCACCGAGTATCTTCTAAACACAACACCGTTTACGAGAAATCCTATCGCGCTATCAAAAACATTTAGAGGCGAAGGAAGTGTATTCTCTTGCTGGTTTAAATCAACATATGGCTACATGCTTGTCTTGCAAAAGCAGCATCACAAAGCATTAAACTACCGAATACAAAAGTGTTCTTACACTACAGCTGCTTTAGAGGTGGTTACAGCCCACGTATTCCTGACACTTAAATGCATCTCCTCCAGTTCTTTTTTTTCAACCAACCGCCATTCAAAGGTTGCTGGCGGAAGTGTATCTATCATGGTATTTATCATCATTAAAACGCAGTGTGTGCTAAAGCATGATAAAAACGTGATTTTATGATAAAAAAAAAAAAAAAAAAAAAACATTTTAAGGGGTTTGTGTTATAATTTTTTCAAATATGTTCTTGGTAAGCTCTTACTAAATAGTACCGTATTGTGATACTATTTTGAATTTTAGATTTTTTTTTCCCTTCAACAGCTAAGATGCTAATAGAAAATAACATTTTCCACTCAGTCAGGCCAATGTTTCAACTGTAACAACACATTTGTGAATTAGCATCATGAGTGTAATAGCCTCTGCACGTCGGAAAACTACTCATTCTACCTCCACACTTGTCTCACTCAATTTCTCTCTCTCCGAACCTCCCTTTCGTGCTTACTCCCTCCCCCCTTTGCTTGATGCGCTCCTCCAACCCCCACCTCCACCACTAGACGCTCACAAAGTCAAGGCTGCTCTGTAGTGAACTATCTCCGTGATTTATCTGTGATTTTCATCTCAAAACTGCCTGATGAGCTCGAAGACGTGTGGCAGGTGGAAGAAGAGGGGGGGAGGACACGCGTAATACATGCACGTGCACACGCATGCACTCCTGTACTCACTCACTCACTCACTCACTCACTCACTCACTCACTCATTCACCCACCGCCTGGTGACTTGACAACACTCGGCTGCTGCGGGATCAGTGATTTGTCACCATTCCTTTCTGTGACCTGAACAACTTCTACTCTGCAAGAAGGAAAACAGCCTTCCTCGTCCTGTTATCTCCACTCCGGGGAGTTGCATCAACCAAGCCCTGTTTGGGGTTTTCACCAGGACTGCTGTAAACATCTCCCTAACCCAAAGAGCCACAGAAAAATAGGAAGAGAGGCAAAAGAAAACATCTATATTTCAGAGTGAATCTGCCAAAAGAAGCGCTTTTGCTTTACCTGCTTTCGAATGCTGGAATTACAATCAGTTTGCAAAGCCACATCCATCGGAGGGATGAATCAAATCTTCCAAGAGGAAGGGGGGTGTGTGCGCGGTGAGTGTGTGACCCTTCTGGAGCTTTGCTGAGGTGGCCTGGGGCTAACACTCAGAGGGATGCAGAGGAGGACGTGTTGTTGTTTTGGTTCTTTTCCATGGAGCTGTGTGAGATATGACTGAGTGTGGGACATCGCTTTTCATGGCCTGTACCTGTGCGCTAAAACCCCCGACGCGAGTTTCAGAGGTAGGCATGGCTGGCGGGCGGATGCCCCTGCTGCTGCTGGTGCTCCTGGTGCAGGTGCTGACTGGAGTGTGTGTCCCGGGGGACGTCCCGGGAAAGTACAAGGGAAGCTGGCGGTGGAAAGGTGACAGGAGCCGTGAGTAACTCCTCATTCCTCTGCTCTAATCTCTGTCTTTTCGCTGGCGTCCCTCTTTGCTTCTTTCCTGTAAAATATGGTCCTTTTTTGCTGTCATGTCAATGAAAGCAGTGTCAAACAGCTTCTTGTTCTGTATGTTCGCTTTCTGTTTCCGTGGGAAACGCTAAATATTGCCACTTTGATTGCTCTTGTTGCTGTCTGAGTCTCAGCACACTTCAGAGTCGCCGTCACGTAGGTGTGAGACTGAAATAAATTTCCTCTATGAGGCCAACAACCTTGGATCTGCTGTGAGTTGCAATTCATAGTTTATTATCCCGCTCTTCTTTCTCTCAGCGTCACTCTAATATTCCCGTGTATATCTCAGGTTCTCGTTCGTAGTCATTAATTGATCAGTGTGGAGTTGTAAAAAGCTATCCAGAGTGATGGCACTACCTATTTCCTTTGAGTAAAAGCTCCATGTAGCTCTGAGCGAGGTCATTATATATGCTGACACACAAGTGCATGCAAGCTCGGAGGAGAGACAATGTTCATAGCAGCCTGGAGCTTTGGTTGATTCGGGGCGTCACTGTCGTCCCCAGTTTAAGGCTGCCTGCTAATGAGATTGTTTGGCATGCCACCACTGTTTGACGCTGAGTGATGAAGTGGAGAGTGTGTCCCTTTGTGTCCGTCCCCTTTGTGGAGGTTAAAGGGAGATCGCTTTCTTGATACCGTTCCAAGATTAAATGACTGGAATGGGATGGAAGAGGCACTAAGTCAAGTTGTTGCAGTTTCCTTCCCAAGGAGGAACAGCCACTCTAAGGCTGGCATGAAAAAGCATTTCTTTTCCAGTTTTGGGGGGGATAGTGAAAGCCAAAGTCTGACATTTTGAATCGATCTTGGCTAATCTAACTTTCTCGTCTATAATGTACAATTTCATGCTTATCAGTGAACTGCAAGAACATTTGGGAATTTAGCTCAAGATCCGCTTTGTGAAATGAGCGGTAAGTTGAGCATCGGATATCCGTGCCAAGGCAACAAGTAGCTGTACGCGTTACCTTCATCCAAAGAAAAAGTCACACCATTTGCGAACCGGCGCAACACTTAGACTGCAGGTGTTTCAGAGATGTTTTAAATAACTTTTATTTAAATTTATCACTGGCAGCTTGAGGTTTGTTTTTCCTCTCTGTCAACCTGGGTTTCCATGCTCTTCCCTCTCTGTTTGCAACAGAGGCACTGCACAGTACTACTAAAACTAAATCCGGTGCGCATTCCACTAATCTTTCATTTTTATTGATAACATATGGATATTAACACACAACTGTGCAACTGTGTCTGCTCCATGCTAAAACCTCTTGGTGAACTTCCAGCAGCTATTTATATCTCAATTATTATGCAGATAAAGGCTTACATTATTTAAAGGTGCAAATGCTGAACTTGAGGGATGTGAATCAGAGGTTTTGTCAGTTAAATAAATTATGGATTATTTATCAACCATTCAACTTCAATCAGTAATGGATCTTAGATCATTGAAGTTGTAAATGCTGATTTAAGTCAGAAATGGGTTTGTTTTTATTGGTTGACAGTTATCTGAACTGAAATTCTGGGATTTCTACGTTTGACACTGAATGAACTGATTCACTGCGCTTCTCTGCAGTCACATCGTCAGTCTGTTATCCGGTACCCTGAGGTGACTGTGTGAGGAATCTGAGCGCAGTGGTATTTTTCACAGATACATGGAGACAGGAAGAATGCGTGGATACCTGTGATAGCATTCAGTAGGATTGTGCAGACGGGATTGAATAGGTGGACAATATAGAAGGATAGAAGGTGAGACGTGGGGTTACTGCTAATGTAAGAGATGGCATTATTTTTCTTTATTTTTTTAAAAATGGGTCAATTTTTACGACACAACTAGTGAGTTTTATTTGTTTGCATGTTTCACTGAAGCAGAAAAGCAGATTACGCATTGCGCATTTCTTTTTCGGGATATCAGGGTAATGAATGATGTGATCGATATTTTTTTGTTTGGATTTCGTGCGTCAAGGGCAAATTGTTTGGTTCAATGTCATTTTCTGCAAGGAAATAATTGCTCGCTTAAGTCACCTCACAATTGAGCACACACTGATTTCGATCGGATGTGCAAGCCACCATAGGATTCCTTCGGGGTGTGTTCAAACTGGAGGCTGCAGTTTGCGGTTTCTCCGCTAGATGTCTCTAGATCCCTCACACTGCCTCTGAACCATCACAAAAAACAAATTTGTCTCATGCTGCTTTGCATTAAATTGTGCTTTCACGGTAAGTGCACAGGTGGACCCACTGGTACATGGGATATGACTTCTGTCAGAAAAATGAACACTCTGTTGTGTGAATTAAATGCTACCACAATACATTTAGTTGCACAATATTTAGGTTTCATTGTCCTATAAATATAATCGGAGCAGATATGGATCGTGTGCGATTCAAAATATCTTAAAAAAAAGGAATAAGAAACAGTCAAATTGGATATACTACACTCTGTGTACCACAGTCACTAACCTGTCAACACAAAAATATCACAATTATGTAGATCGCTACATGGAGATCTAATTTTTTTTATTTTTTATATGAAATTCAAAAAAGCAAGGGTATTAATCCCCTTTAACAAAACACGCCTCAGCTATTGCTGCTGCAGCTGAAAAAGATGAATACATACATAGATTTTTTTGCAAATGAACCACATGTTTGGATTAAAATAGACCCATTTTCATTTGCAAATATGCTGCTCCAGTTAAGACACAAAAAAAACATGGGACAGAGTGTGAGACATTATATCCATATCAATTTGGAGATGCCGTATGTTGATCCACCTGCATCAAATGATGACAGCAACATTATAGTCCCTCTTTGGTGTCTCTTTTTTAACCGTAAGTGGAATTAAATTGAAATATATATACCTAAAATAGAAAAGAAGTTCATAAATTGTGGATGAGTTTATCTGACTCATCTGTCGGATACTGGAGGTGGCAGTCCGCGGCATGCACACAAAACTTCCATTTGGCCTCCCACAAAGAACATAGTGATATGCATGAGTGCAGCCTGCTTTTATAAGTGACAGTGTCACCAGCCATTATTTGCCACCTGCATGTAAATCTCTCTTAACTGTGTGTTGCAAAGCTTCTCTGGTTGGTGGAGCGAGACACTGAGCGTTTATCAGCGTAGTGGGCACACAATCTCTCTCTGTGTGTGCCGACGACCCTCCGCCCTGGACTCAAATGTACACAAAGTCCTCCGGCCTTGACATGAACACATGATGCAACTGATCCATCAAATGGGATTTGTGTGTTTCTGTCATGTGTTTGCTCATAAATATGTGTACTTTCTGTACTTTTGTGAACAGGCCATGGATAAATATCACAGTACATTATTTATTTTTAGTCCACACATGTCCCCTCTGTGGAATCTTTCACGGCTATACACACTTTGAGTTTCATCCCCCTCTCCTCTTGATCTTTTATAATCTTATTTGTTGAACAAGTCAAAGGATTACTCAGAAGTTGCTCGGTTCCATTGCTGCATGTAGATGGGCGGACTCCAAGCCTACAGTGGAGACCACCAGTGATTTGATGAGGTTTTGGTTACCAACCCTGACATACCCCCTCTTGTGATGGATGAGGCAGATTATGGGATTTATGGCTGATTTATTCTGCTCTGGATGCTAATAGAAGCCATAAAAAAAGACTCTCTGCCTGTCCCCCTCTCCAAACTCATTTCAAAGTCTCCATCTTTTCGAATAACTTTTCTCCATGGATATATGTCTTTCTGTTCGTTATTGCAAAATAAGAATAAAAAAAGGTGTAGACCGATATAGATTCTTTGCCATAGGGCCTCAAACGACATCTATCGTTCGTGCACCAAGAATAAAACTGCGGTTCACTTGCCTGGATGAAACCTACTTTTTAGCAAATTTGAAAACTAACCGTAACCAGCACTCCCATTTCCCCTATTGCTTCCCCTTATAGCTGGCGCAGATAGATTTTCCAGGCTGAATTATACGCGCCTGGTCACGGATAAGTGTATCCATTAGATGGCAACAGTAACGTGCACCTTGGTGGTGCTGGATGGAATAAATGAGTGCTAATAAGCCATGGAGTGAATCCTGCGGCTTGGGTCAGAGACCAGATGGAGTCCAGACAGTCTTACCCACAGACACACTGTCATCAGATACATGGCCAAAACCATTGGACCCTCCAGGCTCACGCTTCACTGTGAATAAGGAATGCATGATTACTGGTAAAATCTATCCAGAATGGATCCCATGAGCATCAGTGCAGAATATATAGTCCATCACTCCCTTCTATGCTAATATTTAAAACCAAATATATCATGTTTGTCTTCTTGTACCCATGATACTCATTTTTAGCTGTAGGTAGTCCAGGATAACCAAGTTCCAAATAATTATTAGTATGTTTTTTAGCTTTTTTTTTTTTTGTCTTTTCTGGAAAATTTGCTTTATAAATCCTCTCTTTGTGTGAAGCGACAATGAGATGAAAGTCTCAATTACCGTTTTTCACACACAAGGTCAGAAACAAGGCTGCGGGAGGCTGGTTGGAGGTGGGGTGGGTTGTGAAAGGGAATAAGGCAGGGATGTGACAATGGTTAGCCTCAGGGTCACAACTATTCATCTCCCCGCTGTGGTTATAAATGAACGCCCTTGAGTCTGTCATGCATATTTGAAGAAATTAGCCCAGTTTATATTTGTCGCACCTCAACATGCAGGGATGCTATATTATTCTAGATTATTTTCTCACTTTTACAATCCAGCATAAATCGGGTTCCCAATTTACCACCCGCCTGCAGGGTTTTTACAAAACTGTCAATACACAGACCTTCCTGAGTAGCTTGAATTACACCTCATCATTTTGTTGTGTTGTTGTGTTGTGTTGTGTTTGTCATGTTTTTTATTTTTATCATTTTCTTTCATGTTTGGGTAATTCAACAGATTGAATTACAGTCAAAATTCACTGTGAGTAATTATGAATTAGCTTTTCCCTGTCTTTGTTTCTTCACCCAAAGCACTTGATAATAATTATTTTGAAAAAGCTAAATACATTAGGTGGTGTTGATTTAAGCAGTGGCAGTAAGAGATATGGCAGTTTCTCTGAAATACAACTTTTGTCTTCACAATAAAGCGATGAAAATGAGAATACTGTTTATGACTAAATTCAAGTAGTCGAGTATTTACAGATACTCTATACTACGTATCATAACATCAGAATTAAATGCGAATCATGCTTGTACAACTTTCATAACAAAGACAAACAATAAATAACCATGTGTTTGTTTTGCTTTCACGGAGATTAAAAAATAAGACACTGAATTATCAGAACATTTTGAATAAAAGGAAACATTTTAACAGGGACTCGTGGCGAAACAGGTGGACAGCGTGATCGGACATGGTACATAAATATGGCTCTGGCAAGCGCGGACCAGAATAACAGCACACGGATCTGGGATTCCAAGGATATGCAGGGTCATGGGTCATGAAGTACTGAAGCTGTTGAGGTTAAAAATCAAATGGCACCACCCCTTGATGTTTTATATTCCTCAGTCACGCCAGTTTTGCTTTTATTTTAGCATTTACAAATATTTCCACAAACATTTCACCATCTGATATTGGCACACATGAAATCATGAGAGCTGTGTTTTTTTTTTTTTCCTGTTTGTTCTTTCATGTTTGATGCTCAGGAACAAAAAAAGAGGATATTGAGTTTTGCTGTCACCTGATTAAGTCATGACAAATTCCAATGCATAAATAACAGTGACAGTAATTAAATTATGACATGTTTATAGAAATGCATTGGAAGCCTGCTGAGGGACATGAACCTTGATATCGGGGGTGATTGTCATTTTCTTGCACTGTAACGTCCAGAAAAAATCTGCGAACTGACCTCCGGAATAATTGTTTACATTGATCGACATATTGCCGCCATGATGTGTCATGACCGTGAGGTCACTGATTCTCAGTCTGCAAAGACTTCTGTTTTGAAAAGTGACTTTATAATTTATAGCATTTATGAGTTTCTGGCTGATTCACCGTACTCTCTGCAGCCTGGCATGGTCTCCGTCAGGAAGGTACATATTTTTAGCAAAGCAAAAAGAAAAGCAAAAAAAGGAGAAGAAGTGCCCCCTGGGATCACAGTAATATTTGCTGTGATACGCCTGCTAGAATCCCCAAACAGCAGCTGCAGTCAGGCGAAATATGTGGCCTCCTCCCGGTGGGAAATCGCTTGTTGCAGTCAAGAGATGATGTGGGATGTTCTGAAACTTAAAGGTGTTTATTAAAAGGGTTTTTGCAATGAATGTCTCAGAATCAAGATAGACAGCAGGTGACTCTGCAAGGTAAGTGGAAGAGGGTGCAATCCCTCTGTGTCCGTCAGCTCAAGTTAGTCATCTGCTCAAATGGAGAATGCAGCTGGATACCCCGGACTGTAGCACAGGTCATATTCTGGTAGAGCTGCTAATACTATTTGCCATTTAGAGTAAAAGGACGCCACTAACACTCAGTGAGAAGTGTTTGAGTAAGTAAGAAGAGAAGGTTGGGTGAAATGTAGGTTAATAAAAGACAAATGGGGCATGTACTCAGAGAAGAGACTTCTGGCTGTGACAGTATTCAAACCAAAGCCATTGTTTAAAATATGTACTGGAAATTATGTCTGTGCATTTTTTAACTCACATTAAATTATTCACATTTGACGGAATGAGTTCAATTTAAATTACACTTTGTTGGTTCTTTCCTTACCTCTTTAGCTGCACGCATGTACGGCAGGCGGTCTAACTGGCTGACAGCCGCAAGGCCTGCCGTCCAAACATAGCAAAGCCCGGGCAAGCTGTTAACCATCCTTTCCTTCCATGATGAAGTGTTGGCTATGGAAAAGGCTGCACACCCCCAGTAAGCAGAACATCCTCATGATCAGGGCATAACAATGTTATGCCAGTCTCTGAGATGTTATGGTTATTTCCACAAAATGTTTTTAGAAATCAGTCAGCAGACCCAAACCTGCATTGCTGCCATGGTGGCATTTCCACATCCGTGTAAGCGCGATCCAGCCGTGTCATTGGTCGGGTGTCCGTGCTGGGAAGCAGGATGGTCTGAGCGTCAGCATCCCTCCGGTGCTGACACAGCTGTTTCACACATCATTTCCTCGCAACAATCCCCCTCAATCTATCTACCAGCATCAGAGTTGTAACGAAGGAAATACATTCCTAACAAAAAGCCGGTTAAGTGTTAGCTTGTGTCGTCCATCTGTTTCCACCATGCAGTGAGAAGAGATTGTTTTGTTTTTTCTGGTCAGAAACACAACATTATTGTCCTCGCCGAGGGGTTTCACAATCCAGCTTAGACTAAAGCTCACACCTCTGTGCCTAATTCTCACCATATGTGGCACTCACTGAAAATAATTTAATACTAAATCATTTAACTTTAACAGGTTTCAGCTTGCATTTTTCACATTTTAATAACGATAGCATTTTTTTAATTATTAAGTTAATCATAGAAACTAGGTAACATTAAATGGTATTGTCTTACCTCGGACTGGATAAGATTCAATCTATGGCGGCCTTTGTGAGTGCAAATTGAATAAGGGAACACAAGGGAATCCATGATTTCTGCATTTTCCAGGCCAGCCAGTCCTTATCAGCTCTGATGGGCACTAGCAACGGGGCCTCAGACCATAAAACCTCAAATGAAACTCTAATGAATTTGCTAATTGCAATTCTGGAAGGAGAGCATGTCTGTCATGTTGGAATTATTTATGAAGAGCACTTTCTTCTTATTGTCAAAAAGTGGGCAGCATTTCGGTATTTGCATTTCATCCGAATTTACATGACTATGGGTAAAAAAGATGATCTGGTGATAATCGAAAGCGGCAATAATTACCTCTACTTTGTATCATTCATTTACGTGATGTAAATGTATTATCAAATATTCATATCCTCAATTATTTTCACACATTTATCTACAATGTGATGATGGAAACAGACCTGCGTCATTTGAACAAAGAAGCAGGATAAATGTCAGGCAACACAGAATGAATCCAACACCACATGAAGGGGCAGTATTGGATATATTACCAGCAGATGTCTGAAAGTATGGCATTCATTTACCCCTTTATAGGCCTCTGGAAGAAAAAACAAACTGTAACAAACACCGTTGATGACTTGCATGATTTGCAACGCAGTGGTTTTACCACAATAAAGAGTCAATAGTTCCATTACGCTCCAGATTGTGTGCCACCGCTTTCTACTTTTTTTCATATTTGAATGATTTGATGGCACATTCTTTTCAATAATAACAAAATGCAAATGATTTTTTATTCTTATGTTATGTTTTTCTAAATGCGTTGGTACCGAACTTGGAACAGATGGCAATGCAATACAGTGCATTTTGTGCTTAACGCCGCATCTAGCAGCGCACCGGAAAGTCACCTGCCACTAATAAATGCGGCCGGTTCTGTGTGGTGTTGGGACCGAGCCGGAGGAAGGTCTCAGGCCCTGAGAAGACGTGTGCAGATTGCACTTTGACATTTGTTGCATTTCTCGCCTTCCCTGAATTTACGAGCTGCTTCTCACAGCCTCTGGCCTTTAAGTGCCTGAGCCTGTCATGTGATCCCTCTGCTTTGTGGAGAGCAAAAAGCAATCACGACCGAGAAGCCTGTTGCGGGGTTTATTCAACACGAGAGTTTTCTGAACCTCTTAAATAACATGCTTTCGTCATATATCGGCAGTTAATGCATGTCTATTATCCACGTGCGAATTCCACTTTGGCCTTGACAATCCAGTTCTTAATTCAGTGCTAATAAGATTATCATCAAGAAAGCAATGAAACACAAGCGGACGTGTGATGACAAAAGGAAGCTGCTACTGCATGTGAAACAGGATCCTGAATTCACCTGCAAGTCAATGCTTGGATATGGCAATATGCACCCATTTTCAATATCCTCCATTTTGTGCATCACTCTGAAGTCCATGCAGTGTGGAGACATTCTCTGCCAACAGTTGATGGTGTATCCTTGACACTTGTACAGCACACTGAAAGATATATCATCTCTGAGAGTTAATTGTGTAAACCCTTGCTGACAACACTTCATAGTGATATGAGTTACGGTAAAAGCGTAATGAGATATTATGAACGGATTTATAACCTATAATTATGATGTCGACACCTGAGCAACCCATTGCAGGAACCCAGGTCAGAACAAGGTTTGCTTCGACAAGATGACACTGAGATTTAATGGTGGGATGTTGTTAAAAAGCTACTTTTGAGGTCGTATCTTCGGCAGTCTGATATTAGCAACAAGGGTCATTTTATTGAATTCGAGCAATGGCATGATTTGATAATCCTCCGAAATGGTGAAGAAACTGCTCTCTGTGGAAACCATGTGTGGCTGAAGCTGTCAGCAGAGGCAGGCAGACAGGGAGTTCTCGCACCGTAAATCTTCATCCCCCGCCTTCATCCTTAAGAATTTTCACTTAGAATTCCCCTCAGGTGATGCAGACTACATTTCCTTCATCATTTTCGCCTTTGTTTTGTACTTGACATCCTAATGAATTTCATTGTTACGCATTTGAACACATCGCTTGTCTTTCATTTACCACAACATAAGTATCCTTACAAGACCCAAAGGCATGCGTTTCAACAACCGAGGAGAAACCGATTTATCTTCGCCGGGCAATAAACAACGTCACTAACATTCCTTTGCAATTATTTCGTGGGTGTTTGGGACACAGCTGTCTGTGCTTAGTTGACCAAGAAAAGTATCACAAACTTGCTTGACTGTTGGACACTCTTGATACGTTTGATTCTCATGTGGTGTCACATAGACTACAGGCAAAGACATTTCATCCTCATCGTCAGCTGTAAACTACCGTAACCTGAAACAACAATAGCAGAGCAGTGGCATGGTCTTTACCTGACTGTTTGGACAGTTTCTGCAGCCCCCTCTGCGGTCTCCTCAACTACATCCGTGGATGAGCAGCGCATAGACCTTGGCACAGCTTCTTCCACCTAAGCTGCCAGTATCGATCTGTTTGTCGACTGAGATTGGTGGCAGTGTTATTTTTTCCTTTTTTTTTTTTCACTGGAGTGACTGCAGGCCTGCAGTGTTCTCACCGCACTTCTTCTCAGGGCCTCATTTCCATCTCCTCTAATCAGGAGGAGACATACTGAGAGATGAAGTTGGTTTATCTGCACTCTCTCATTGGGCTGTGTGTACTCCAGGAAATTAACATATACGTGTTCTTCTTCTTTCTGTCAAGCGCCAGTGAATGCAGGGACCAGATTGTGTGGGCTGGAGGGAAAGCAGATTATGCCCTGCTGTTTATTACATTTGCTTGACTTTCTAATCAGATGACGACTGAACTGTGACAGGGGCAGGCGCCGAAAAATGCAGGTGTGAAACGTGTGTGTGTGTGTGTGTGTGTGTGTGTGTGTGTGTGTGTGTGTGTGTGCGTGCGTGTGTGTGTTTACCACGACAGCCATCGTGCTACTGTGTTGCAGGCAATTCTGCATTCGATTTTGCACCCTGACTCTGAGCTTTGGTCTTTGTGAAATTATTTATACCTACTACTTTACAACAAGTATAAAATGTAGTAACTATAAGATCTGTGTATTGTCAAGTACACACTTTATGCGTGTACATCGTCCTGCAACTCAAATACAGTAAGAGTACTTGACTTTTTGGACTGAGGCAGACTTTTGGAAAGTATTAGACAGTATAAATGGATAGAGTCAAAATGATGAAATGTCTCAATATTTACAGTTCATTAATGGAAATAATCTGCAACAAAAGTTCTATTGTTTCAGGAAAGGAGGTCAGGAAAAAAGCTCTGTTATGAAGTAATAATTGCCTGTCAGGAAACCCACTGCAGAAAAATACTCATGCCAAGATTCTTTTTTTGTATTCATTTTTTTTCAATTTAAATCAGCACATTTGTTTTTATCATAACACAGATTGCAGGAAAAAATAAATACATAGGTGTGGCGAGTGTAAACGGCACATATGTTGTAATCACATCAAAAGCTACTGTGGTGATGCTTTATTGTAGGGTTTTTTTCCCCGGCCTTTTTCTTCTCTTCCGAAATTAAAATGCTGAAGGATGTATTTTTTTTTGCTACAAAAAAGCTACAATCAAATCTGTACATCTCTATTGTTCAAAACTATCACTGTTGCATTAACGAACCTAACCAGTAAAAAAACATGTCAAACAACTTCTGTACTGACATGAGTCCTGACTCATGAGGGAATTTCTTAACTCTCTGTTTCGTTGTCAGTGTTTTTACACCTTTTTTTTCTGTGCGTATCTTTGTTGAATGGCAGACTTTTCAATAAAAGAAAGGAAAAATAATGGGAGTTTAGAGTGTTGGATTTGTCCTCTAGATGTCTGCAAAATGTGCACGTTAACAGGAAGATGTCGTTTTACGTTCCGATAACATTTTGAATAACATGTTAATTCCATCTGAAGCCTTTTGCCATTCACTTTGTGCGTGTGTGTGTTTCCGAGTGTCTTACTGTGTGTGTGTTACTTATTCTGTGTTTGCGTCCATACACATGGGCCTTATTAAGCAAATGAAAGAGCAAGGAACAGTAACGTCTCTGTAGTTTGTCATTAATGTGCCACAGCCTTGAAATGGGATCAGCTGCCTCCAAATGCTTCTCCAAATCTTCCGACTTGGGTGAATCTGAAAGAAACCTAAGCACGTTTCCTGCTCGTTCCTGTTTGGAGTCATTATAGAACAATAATGATAATAATGGAATCTAGCACGATTTTTGTCATTTGACAAATTGTTGGAGAAATCACAGTTTGGGTTAAAATATGCACTGTTTCCAAGATTACTGAGCAGTAGCGGGTTTTCCAGACAATTAGCTGTTGGCTGGAACTGCTGCAAATTCCGCTCTGAGCATCCCAGCACAAGATGGTTGGTCCCCCAAATCAGTCGAGACGAGCAGATGGAAATGGGAAACAAACAGTCCCACTCCCCATCCCTTTGCTGGCCTCTTTACAGTTATTTTATTTTTCAAAATTATTTTTAGCTTTATTTTTTGATCCATCCGTCCATTATTTACTGCTTATCCTACTCTTGGGGTCGCGGGGGATGCCGGAGCCTATCCCAATGCACGACCACATTGATAGACAAACAACCATTCACTCTCTCATTCACACATGAGGGCAATTTTCTCAATTTTCCTCCCTTCCCATCATCATAACTTCTCAACTGACTGCTCGGCATGACGATATGATGCTTTTTTTTTTTTTTTTAACTTTTTTTGTGGTGTATGACCTCTTCAACAAGAGAATCAAAATATTTTCTGATTTAGAGGAAGGAAATTGAGGGAAAAAAAAAAGAAAAGAAAAGAAAAACTAGTGGCGATCGAATCAAGTCGACCTCTGTTTATGGTGAAGTCCTGCGGTGTTGGAGTGGAATGCATGGATCTGTGTGGGATGCATGTTTTACAGCGAGGAGTCATGGAAGGCAGTCGTCTGTCGGCCTTGGCATTCAAAATGCTGACAAGGTGCTCGGGAGACGTCGTCATGGCGTCCAGACAGCAGAATTGCGGCAAAACACGCATTCAGAAGCTGTCCATCTTGCCCTCAAGCTCCTCAGTTGTTTCTTTTTTCTGACAAAGAAATGTCCCGACTGCTCTCTCTTTTAATCTCAGGAAGAAAAAAAAAAGGCAGAGTTACATAACAATTGGCATCTGGACTTCTTGCTGTTTGGAAGCTTCATACTGTGGGATGTCAATACAATGTTAGTCTCCTCACAGGCTCTTTGTCACAGAAAAAAGCTTAAAAACACGCTCTTGTTTCAAATAAAGTAGCACATGGTCACATGACTTGTGAGTCCATGAAAAGTATTCCACAAAAGCTTCATCCTTCACTCACCTACTGGGCGAGAACTGTCCTGACAGCAGCCGCGGCAGTTAGGAGTAAGAAGCGCTAACTGGCTAGGAAGTGACCATGCAATATTTAGCATCCTGAAAGTCAATCAACACTATTTGTCCTGGAACTGTCCATGTTTCACTCTTTGTGGTTGGTTGCAGATGCCTCCCAAGCAAATCTATCAGTTAGAGAACTGCTACATATTTCTCAGGTGACATTTGCGCTTTTATTTGACCGCAATCAAATTATGCATTCACAGCTGAGACACATTCCTTGAGTGGAGGACTGACATGCAAGCACTCACTTTATGTTTTGAAGCAGCGTGAAGCAGCCTCTGGGAAGAGATGGAATTTGCACCAATCTGGTTTAAGTGCCGGCGATCAAAAATATGTACACACCCAGTCGTTGGAAAGCCGACATGTCCTATCAGAGCAGTCGCTGTTTGTCATCGCGGCGGTATTCCGAAATCTGCAATGTGAATTAATTCTCGACATTGCCTGAAACGCATGCAAATTTTATCAGTATTTCGCAATAATATGTAATGTAAGGCATTACACCGAGATTCATTATCAGTAAGATTTGAACCGGAATTTGCGGCTTATTCTTTTCATTTAAACATATACAACCATAAGAGCGCTGACTTTCACAATCATCACTAACCCCAGTTTAGCTGATGGTAAATTGTTCATTCATGTGTTGCATACGATGTGACATGCGTTTCGAAAGCTAACGTATAAAGGACGCACAAATTAACCATGTGTGACACTAGAACATGGTTTAAATGACATGTTATTGCTGGTAAAATAATAACTGTGTTTCTCCCTTAAAAGTTGCATTTATTATCCACATGGTATAACTATGCCGTCCATTTGAGGAGTTTCATTCTCTGTGGGAGTTGGACCCTATCGAAGAGCAGGGCTGATGTCAAGTGTGAGTCATTTGCTCCACTTTCTCACAGCAGCTGCTGAACAACTTTTATGACTTGTTTTTTAACCTCCTGGTCCAGGATTCTCCTACTTGCCTGGAAATCAGATCAACTTGCATATTTATTATGAAAAACAACAACAACTTGATAGTTAACTTTTAAAGGGCGGCTATAAACACTTGTTTATTTTATTACAGTGAGTTGCCAGTGCGGTGAAAACATGTAGACAAACAGGCTTCTCCTTTCAAAGTCTTATTGAGAAAAAAAAAAAAAATTAAAATCTCCTTTTTCCCCTCCTTTATTCAGTGCAGATTATGGTTATTAAACAAAGGCTGTAAATAATGAATAGTCTGACATTTATGTTCTGGATTTGCAATCAAGGACCAAGGATATAAATATTCAGCTTTCAGGTTGGCTACAGACTGAAATCTTATTGGCAGGACTACACAATTAGCATACTTGTTGGTCATTTCTAATAATTTTTCTCGGTCATCAGACAAAAAGTAAACTCATGTCTGGCGGGACACTTTTTTTTCCCCCAAGATACCTGTTCTATCACTAAAGCTGTTTAAGGTCATATCGCAAAACTATGTCACCGATCCGACTCGGCTAGATTTTTATTTTGAACCAAGCACTCAGTCAGTCCTGTTAAACTCTGCACTCTCACCATGTCAGGCCCATCCATAATTCACACAGGCTTAGTACTGCTAACAATAAACGAAGATAATGACACAACCACCCTCCAGCATCTCCAATCTAGTCTGAGCTCCCAGTGTTTGTCATCACAAACTATCTTGGCTGCTTGGGCAATAACTTAGACACCAGATTTATTATCTTGTCAGTTTGTACAAGGGCCCAGTGCTGATAGTGTCAACATGCCCATATTGTTACTAACAACCACTTAGGTCAAATCGAGTCGGGGTAGACCAGAGAGTTTAAAAGCTTACACCGCACCCTGTGGATTCATTCTGTGACCCATAAAAGAGTACATTCTCTCATGTTTGAGCTGGTGTTCCAGGGTCAGAACTTACAGTCTGAGGCCCAGGAGGAATGCCTGGAGAGGGGGCGTGTCTTTCCTTTGTATCCATTGGTAAGCAGTCAGTTATCTGCACATGTGGCCCCATTAGAGGAGGGCCGGGTCTAAGAGATGATTGCAAACCCCGGTGGTGAGGTCTTGACTTTCACTACTGACGTCCCGGGGGCATCTGAGTACATCACTCGTAAATGAGCTCTGAAGTGGTTGCTAATTGGACTGTGAGGACCACCAATGAAATAGAAGCATTAAAAATAAGGACAAGAGAGGAAAACACAATGCATAACCATGGGCAGTCATCCTTTGACTACAGTTGTGTCCTTTATTTTTAACCATTGTCATTGCCTTATGTACGAGTTATTATTTTCAACATAACACATTCATATTGAGTTGCTGAAGAACAGTTGACTGGCTTTTTGACTTAAAAGGTGATATATTATTTATTCTCTGGCAATCGCCATTGAGTGCCTTATCTGAAGATCTTTTTTTTTTTTTTGTCAAACTGGAAACCAACCTTTAATAAAGACGAATGATGACCGTCTCCATGACATAAGAGCAACAATTACGAAACAGTTATTTACATTGTATTGCCTTCGTATGATCGTAAGCCAAGACAAAACGCTATTACTTACTCGTGTTTTGTTAGCTGTAATCAGACTAATGTATCCTGTAATTGTTGTGTTTCTTTTCCACAGTAAATAGCACAAAAATATCAGACCCCTTCATGGGGATAGTTTTATTCCAATGTTCGAACGACCTTCTATTCACTGGGAGACACTAAGATCTTTTTGATTTGTTTAGTCCAAGGCTGCATAAGAGGAGAGGTCAAAGTCCTTGTTTTGGGGGCAGATTTATGCTTAAATATGTTCACCAGCCTTTGATTGCTCTGAGTGCCACATCATTTCTCTTCTTATTTTTTTATCAGACGCAGATGTTTTTGTGGTATTTAATTGATCTATTTTGGAATGCAAAAAAAGAAAAAAAAGATCCCTTTGGTGTCGTGCAGACAGTGTCAGACTGTGCGCGAGATTCTTTTTCTCCCGTCTTCACGTTTTCATCAAGTGCATCATCACACATCCATCTGCATGTGTCTGACTAACCTATGTAGTTATTTTTGTGTGACTCAGAAGCCGTGCTCTCTGTCAGTCAGACACTGTTGTGTGGATAAAAAGAATGACAGAAAAGTGCTCGACATTAGATTTGGGCCGCCCCGGAGCTCTTTGACACTTCGAAAGCATCATGAGCTGCACCGTCACTGTCTTATAAATTTGCCGTAATGTTTAATGTCATTAATGTGTCCATTTGCACGATCATGCCTGAGATCGGGACGTCACTGTGTTTAAAAGGGCAGGCAGTGACAAACGCCGCTGATTTGCTGTGCTCTCAATGGAGGGTTCAATCTACCCATCTGGTATTTATCACAAGTAGCGCCCAGATCTCATTGACATACTTCAGGCAGGCTGTCATTGAGTTAGGTGAGGGGGTTGGATGGACTCTGATTAAGATTCTCTTACCACTCCATCCCTTTCACTCCACGCAAATTAACCCCTGTCATTGGCTTACAAAGAGAATGGGCAAGGCTGAGTCAGATTTATTTCACACAGAGCTGCCATAAGGGCACAGTAGGCCTCCCATTTCCCCCACGAGCCACATTCACCAGCAGTTAGCCCCCAACCCAGCCCCCCGACTCCACACTGTCCCGCCCTCACAAATCCTGTCACAGACACTCGGCCTGTCATTCTGAAGGGGACACACAAAGGAAAGTCCAAATCAAAAGAAACTGATTAGCAATTAATGGCCCATCATTATATTTGCATCAGGGCTGTGTTTGTGTGTGTGTGTGTGTGCGTGTGTGTGTGCGTGTGTGTTTGCTGAGGCGTGTTGTCAGTCGTGCTGCCACCGCCCTGGCCCTCCCTTCCCCTTCAGCACCCATTGGGGTGCAGCTACTTATAGCAATTGATACGGTACAGATGACTCTGTGTTACACTCGTGCACTTAGCAAGACCTGACACAGGACAACAGGGTGACCTCCTGCCAAGCTAGGAGACCACATCGACCGAATCACTCTTGCGAATCTACACACACCGCTGATCGACGAGTGCTTGAAATTCTCGACTTTTTTTTCCCCTTAAATACACAGACTGGATGATACACGACTATCTGGATTATTTGATTATCCACTGTGATGTCTGGGCTACAGTTCCGCGGCCAAAGATGGAGACCGGCACTTCTTTGCCTGTTAGCGCTCTGCCCTTATCAGGGATGCAGAGGGCAGGAGGTTTGGGCCTCGGGAGGGGAAGGTGGGCTGAATGATGCTGGGTTCTCAGTCCCTGTAATGTTATTGTTGACAGAGATGGAAGTTGCTCCGGACGGGGCCAGCCAGGGGCCAACACCAGCTCCCACCACTGAACATGAGGATGACAACTCTTTGGGCTACACAGGTACAACTGCTGCTGCGTCCCCATCATACCAGAATGTGTGATTTGCTGAAGAGATGTCAATTCGAAATTTACTGAATTACCGACAATGTGATATTTTAGGAAAATATCTGATGATGAAATGGGATTTACTGTGAAGTGACGGAGACTTTTTATTACAGCAGGGGAAAAAAAACTGGATGCACGCTTGTTTGTACCTCTGCACTTTGGATAACATTTAGGATTTGAGCATTTACATTTACTTTGGGGAAACAATGATTTATGCCTGGCACATTTTTAAAGTAACTGAATTTTAATGTTTTTAAAATGCTTTGATGTTTCACACCACATTCCTCATTTGTGTGGATCATTATAGCTGCTCTGTAGAGTTTTTAGCTTCGAGAACTGAGAGCCAGTAAACTAAACTGTGGAGCAACACTCCAATTACATCATGTGATGTGGCCAGTATCTCTCTGGACCAGACAACTCTTTAGGGAAATTATGGGCCAGAAATGGGGTTGTTACCCGAGTGACTAACCTGCATGCAGTTAAAAAAAAAAAAAAAAGAAATCACAAACTCACACAGGAATCGTTCCAGGAGAAAATTACAGTATGCACTTCATTTGGACCTGTTTTCAGGCTCTATCACCCCTAAAGGCGAGCGATGGGGGTCCCTCTTACCCTGGGGATACTTCCAGCCTAAACTACTTGAAGAAATCCTGTGCACGAAGTCCAATTCATCATAAAATACTAATAGGATGTTGTGTTTGCTGCACAGACCGTGCAGAACAGCGGACTAAATTTCTGGGTCTGAAAACAAGCTCGTGTAAAAGTGCCTTAAACCTCCAATTGTGGCTGACAAAGGGAGAGTTCAGTGACTGCAACAAAACAAAAGTCTGCTTATATTTAGTAACAAGGTTATAATATTTATCTCCAGCTCCAACATTCCAGTCAGTTTAAAATAGTTAATGAAATCCACACTTTTGACTTCATCTTTCATCCGAATCATCTGAATGACCCAGCCCGAACCCCCAGCCCCCAAATCTTTTTTGAAATTACTAATTCATATGTTTGTCTCACTTTGAAAATCATCTAACAGCAAGAGCTAATATGTAAGAAAAATGTATATAAGTGCTGACATGCTGAATTATATGAGATGTAAATAACAAACTGCATGCGTCGCACTTCGCCAAGTATATCGATTGTTATTACGATAAATGAACTGCGAGTGGTGCAGGTGTCTCCAGATTCAATGGCGCTCACAGAACTTTACAGCATCATGTGTCGTTGACACATGCCTCGCATACTGCCATGCAGGCACTGAGTCACCCCTGATGTTAGCTGTACGCTTAGCTACATTCTAGAAAGCTATCTAAGTTTGCTGACATGCACGCCACTCTATGTATGTACCATCCTCATATCTGCACAGCATATGTTACATCCTACAGAAATGAATGCATTTCATTGAAATTTGCTGTATATTGGTTAAAAAGTAAGCCATTACTGATGACTATATCACCCAGATTTATTCATCCAGCTGCCAACGTCCTGCTGTGGCTCATGCTATTTATAATTGCTTTGTTTTCACTTCAGAAGCTTTACAAAATTTAATTGTTGCAAAAATAACATCATAACATATCAGAGCTGTAGATTTGTTCCTCTCTGGTGAGGGCTGGACTTACAAACTATACTTCTCTCTCATTTTTTTTAGAGTACTATGTGGTCTATGGACATGTACTCACACATAAACAAGCATAAACAAGCATAAACACGCAAACACACACACACACACACATTCTTACACGCGAAACACACACTCACACACGCACACACGTTAGCTTGGCATGCATATAACAGCCCACATATCTTATATTTATCAGCAGCGCCGCACAGTGTTTTACCAAAACCACGAGGAAATTCAGTGTCAACCTATTTTGAATGTCGGTTAGTAACATGTTAAGCCTGTTTTAAATGGGGATTAAAAAATATCTGCCTCACTGCATTTGGCTTTAAATGATAGTACATAATGAATAATATGCCCGGTGGACAGAGCCAGGAGTTCATTTTAATCTGGCCATTTAATCCCATCTGTGCATGAAAATGGAGGAAATTGACCTGGCCCAGCCAGTGAATCGGAAATGAGACTAATGTGGCCTAATACCTCAGTCTGTAGAACAAAGTGGGCAGCTGCCAACGAGTGCATTTTCAGGCAGTTTGACTTGCCGAATGGAACGTGAGGATAATCTTGCCGATGTGGTCTCAGATGAAACTGCATGGCACCTCTGGCAGATGCGACCACGTCTCCTCAGTTTAATTGTCATCCCTTTTTGACCCCGATGGCTCTTTTTGCGATGAAGACTGTAAAATATGAGTATACTCTTGTGACCCTCTAGATTATAGCTGGCCATAAGTTTGAGTAAGATAAGTTGAATAATTGTCATCCTATTCTCCTCCATGACCTAGTGTGACATATAATTCAATAATTAAAAAAAATAAATGAGCCATTAAATGCCGAGCACTCTTTGTTTTAAAATTAAAAACAGCTGGCATGGTAGAAGATAGTGATGTGGTCATGTGCTGTATGGTAGTCGCCTCAGACTAATACACTCTATTGTGAACTTTATCAGAAACCGCATGCCGGACTGAACTTTACAATACATTAAAAGTGTTTTTACTGGTCCCCCTGGACTGTTAGCCAACTCTTAAGTGTTTTCCTGATATGAAAAGGCTTTGCACAGAGCTTTACATTGATAATAAATTAGGCTGACCTGCGTGAAGGGAGTGGATAAGAGAGGCATGCTAAAACTCTTGCAGTTACACTTGCCACAGCTTGATGGGCAGACACGCAGAGGAGACAGGTCTTTGGTTCCTCTACTTTGACATAAAAGGGCGAGCGCAACTTCAGAGAGCACATCAGCTCTTATATCCTCCCCCTCCACTGACAGCTACCGTTGCATTTGCCGCAGATCACAAAAGATGAAAACTTCAGAGAACTGCTCTATTTGTCAGGTTATGGAAATGAAGATAGGAAAGAAAATTATGGTACTGAAGGTTGCCATGCTGCCATCACTGACTGGGCGGAGAATAAGGGGCCCGGAGTGCTGTATTGTTGTATTTATCTACTCTCAGAGACATCACTCCTGAAGGTCTGGAGCAACCTTTTCAGTGTTCTGGACTGACAGCTGATGTCAGAACAAAGTAGAGCCTAAGAGAGAGCTTAAAGCCTATGAGCTTTGAGTGTTGAGCAACCGCAGGGATCGGAGAAATACCACAGAAAGAGTCCATTGCGTACGCCTCATTTCAGTATGGGGAGACAGCTTACTGAAAGGTGAACTACTTTAAGGAAGGGGAATGTCACGGGAATCAATATATAATCTTTCTGATGCCAAACCGAGTGCAGTTTATTTTATATTACAGAAATGTAGATGAGTGAGATTATTTTTATAAAATTCTTGGGGTAGTGAAATGTACCAATAGGATCCAACACATGAGTTACTGAGCTGAACAGAAAGTCAGCAACACATAATAACAAACATACGACAAAATCTATGTATTTATTTTTCGTTATCTTTGTTGTCTTAACCCACGCAGTTGTTTTAACAATATTCTTTTAGTTCGGTTTTCTTTATTTCTAAAGTAATGATCGGGCAAGATATGAAATGCGGTTCTGCTTTTTTTAAAAATGGGCCATTTATTTATTTATTCATAGGGACATGTTTATTTATTTATTTATTTTTGTTAGATTTATTCATTAATTTTGTTTGAAGCACCTCTGTTATAAAAGAAACGCTTTGGTGAGCAAATTTATTCCTTTGTCTCTGTGCGGTGAGAAACAACCATGTTTTAATGTCATGCAGCCCTTGTTAATTGCTGCTGCTAAGAGTCTCAATCAAAACAGCAAAGGATTTATTGCCATGCGATGAGGTACCACTGGCGAGAGTTTGCAGCAAAGACAGAAACTATTTTTACACCCTGTTCATGAGTTTTTTCTCACTTATTTCCTGCTGGTGTGTTTGAAAGAATTGCTCTGTCATTCTCAAACTGCCCTGCCAAGACAGCGTCTGTCTCATTCCCAGACAAGATGATTGAATCAAACACCCATCTTCTGTGTGGCAGTTCAAGGCGAGGAGTTTTCAGACATCTCAGTCCTACTCCCGTCTCCATTTTGTCATTTGACTGTCATGGCACTTTCTGTAGAGCGGCTACATCCTTTAGGAGAGCACCTGCGCGTGGAATTTTTATCGTGCGGAGGGAGAGGAGGCGCACAGGCAGCCTCAGTAAAACTGTAGGCGTAAGGAGAGGCAGGACCTGAAGGCAGGGAAACCAAGGAAATTTGGTACACTTCTTTGCAGCATCATCTGCTGCGGTCTGACCAAAATGAAAAGGTACAATTCACACTGGTATGATGTGAATGCTTTTACCATGCAGCCAAGTGTTGAGAGGTCATGTCTATTTGCAGTATTTTTTGAGATGCCCTAAGCGAGTATACCTGTTTTATATTACCCACAATAAGGCATATAAATGTCCAAGAGCAGTGGAATTGGGTCTCGACATTTTACCCGTCCCCGAGGAGCCATGTGCAGCCGGTCTCCACTTCTACTCCGGCGCCTTGGTCAGCGACAGTGACAGGACCGTTTACCTAATACGTTTGTTTTCGGTGGCGGGTAAAAACCGAATGTCCTCAGAGGAACCCGGCAGGATCCCAAGGAGAGCATGCTAACTGTACTCTGAAATGTCCCATGTCACCTCACGGAGAGGTGGGTCTGTGTCCAAAAGCATGGCCATGACAGCTTTGTCATGAGAGTGATAGACAGCTGTAGCCTCAATCCCTCCTTTCAAATGTGGTATGCTGGCCTTGTATGCCTACCCTGCAATCCAATTTCCTTGACAGTGTCGCCCCCTCCCCCACATATATTACCAAAGTCACCCTGGAATGAGGGTGTCACATTTCCTTGACACTCACCTATGCTCCAACACGCCCCTGGCAATTACGGAACAGGAAGCAGAGGTAGTACATTTCCTGCCACAGGCATTCCCGCAAATGTCTTCCTCATTTTCTACCCAAGCAAGAACACAGAATGCTTTCCACAAACTTCTTGAGAAGCGTTTCTTTAGGCCCACATCCAATTTCTTCAGTCGTAGCATGCCCCGAGAAATTAGCCCATTAGCCACGCTACTGTCAATAGCAAGTGGAGTCGTACGGTCAAGAGGCACTGGGGTGGAGCTAAGACTGGAGATGGGATATAGTGTGAGTGCACTTAGAATTAAATTGAAATATTTAGATTTAGATTTCAAGAGCCCTCCTGATAGTTTGGGGGCGGAAAAAGAAAAACTGAAGCTGATCATCTTCTGCTCCTCTGCTATGAAATATTCTTAGTAAGAATAACAACTGATTAATGGCAATTTAAGTGGCCTGAATTTTCCCACTGCCACATTTTTCTGTAGCTTCTAACATATGAGATGCTTTTTGCCTTTTGCAATCCGCATTCTTACTATAACTTCTTAATCTAACTTAAATATGATGTCTATGTTATGCCCTCACTCTTATCTGATCTCAGTCGCTTCACAGCGCAGTTCTGATATTTGCCTGAAATTCAACAGGATTTACAATAAATTCAAAGTACCCCACTTTACCCACCATTTAGATACTATAAAATACATTTTGACACTGCAAAAGTGTCAACTGGGCTGGGTTCAAACATCATACCACTGTTGCCAGGAAAATTAGCGTCTATTTCGAAAGACGTTTTTTTTTTTTTGGGTAATTCTCTGTGGATATCAATATAATTTTGGGCCTGATTACTTGTTTAGGGCAATTATGCTAATAACTCCGCAACAGCCAGATCTGGGAAGAACTTGCTCAATGATATGAAATAACTCATGAGAGTGAGAAGAGATTCACGCAAGTCAAGAAATTAAATCAAAACAGCTGTCAGACAAGTTCATCAGCGGACACGTTGGCAGTCTTTGGAATGAGAAGTAGCCACGGTGTGTTTCGCATGCTTTACAGTTTTCACTTTTCTGATAATCAGTTGTTGACTCACCATGTCACAGCACTATAATCAGCATGAGTGGGACTGCATTTCAAGCACATTCCTTATACACTAAAACTATATTGAATTGTCCACCTGAATTGGTACCTTTTATGATTTCTGTGATTCACCCATTTGTTTGCCTATATATTAGGCAGGGGGTTTTGATTTCATCCTGCCGGGCAGTCTTTTGCCGGGACGTGAGCGTGGTTAAATCTTAATTTCTAGACCTTCTATTTGCAGAAGGTCAGGCAGCCATCTTTACACTGAAACCCATTAAGAGGGCCTCTCTATCTCCCTAACTACGCCGGGGAACCCTCGTACCCTGACAGAAAAGAGAAAAGATTACTCTACTAAGAGTCATCCATGATAGCTGACTTTCATGATCGATAGCATTATAGTTGCTTTTATTAGCGGTTATAATTCATGCATAGTCATGTTGCACCTGAACATCAGCCAATAGCAGCACTTGGTCACGGGGACTCAGTGTGAGTCGCGGGGGCGGCATCGGCCAGGGGGACGTCATCAGTGTGACCGGGTCCAGGCAGCGTCTTTGTGTAAGAAAGAAGAATATCATGAGCAAGAGGGAATCAGGCCATAAATCTAAGCAGCACCTGCTCCCCGGACTCCGTCGCGTGGTGTGAGGTCAGCGGCACCAGATATCCCATCGATCATATTTATTACATCAATCACAGTGCCAGTTTGTTTTGGCAGCTGATCGTGCCGGGAAGCGAGCAAGAAAGAAGAGGCTTTTCATTTGAAGGATAGGGAATGCTTTTAGCACGAGCCGGCGCCTTTGCATTTTTCTCCGCTCGGGGTCTTCAGAGACAGATCAGTCACTGACGTTGGCTCCGAGGCCCAGTTGAAACCACAAACACCAGAGCGCTACTCCGAGTTTGGGAAAGTTTCTCCGGAAAGTTTTAGCGTTACAATTTTTTATCAGTCCATTGGTAACTTGGGACGTGCGTTTCATCTTTTCTAGACTTTTGAGAGGCAATTTTGGGATTTCGAGTCTTTGATTTCTTCTCATGGATATAAAACAATGTTTTTTTAACCTGGAGAAAAAAACAAAAAACAAAACTGCAGAACAGTTTCGCTCTGTTCTCTGCCTGAGTGAAATGTGTTTTTGATGAAAGCGGAAGTGGATGCATGTGGCCGAAAGCTGTAAGCGGTGGATCTGTAGAGACTCAGACACACACACACACACACACACACACACACACATTCTCTCCCTCCTTCCAGCTATCCTATATTTGATTCAATAGGTTTGCGCTTCTCCAGCTTCATGCCATTAGTCCTTGTCTGTGAACATTTTTACTGATTTCCCTGCACCTGAGTCAACGTTACAGTCTGACACTGAGCTGACTTTGTTCCGAGTCTGTAACCGGTGCCTCTTTAATCGAACCGCAGTCTCCTGGCTTGTCGGACTGATCCGCACACTGGTGTGAAATGACTGAGCGATTGAAATATTCTCCTCTTGAAGTTGACCAGCGATCACTCAAGCTCATGTTCGAGATGATCTTCGCCCACTTATTTGCTTTTACCGAAAAATGGCCGTTGAAAAAATTGAAGATCTTGTTTTGACTCAATTGCCTCAAATTAAACAGCGATGCATCTAAAAGGTTCTTTTTACTTGTTTGCTCTGCAGGTCACCAAAACTTTTCTTTTTCTTTTTTTTTTTGCTCAAGGAGGATTCACTTGTGATTCTGCTTTCTTATGCCATTGTAGATTTTGATGAAATAAAGATGTTGGGGGGCTCCTAATTGAATGAGCAGCTTTTGATGAAGAGAAATGAAGTCCAAGGACAACCAGAGACATAAAAATATTGTATAATTGTGTTCATGTCGAGTCTAGAATGATATTACTTTTTGCTATTCTCACGAACAGACACGGGTCAATCTGTTAATTCATTATTCTGTAGAGGAATGTGGACAAAAATGGTGAATGAATAGTCCATACCAACATCTTCAATGATGTTTCCACAAATAGTCCTCTGTCTGACTGTATTTTCATGTTTGCTCCAGGATGTTACGTGATAGCTGGGCTGTTTTAATCAGCCTCCACGGGCCATAGCAAGGCCAACGCTAAACAGATGCTAATGTGAGGCCCGTTCAAAGAAACAGGCAGAGAGGGATTCAGTTTGTGCAGGCAAGTGGAAAAACGACAGCCTGTTTATCGCAGCATCCAGCTATGTGCTCCAAACTTTTTCTTGCAGCATCCTGTGAAACTACCCCCTTTTCTTAAGTCGCGTCATCCCCCCCCCCAGCTTGCTCCCCTCACATTTCTAGCCTCAGCTTCATGAATGGGGGCATTCCCCGAACAGAAACAGATTTGTTTAGTCCGCCATCATTTTCTTTCACTAGACCCCCAATCTTTTTTGTCATGTCTGCAAGCTCAACAAAGAAGCCTTAGAGAGAGGAAGAATGTTCTCGCTCCTTTGTTTATGTTTTGCTGCGCTCAATTTGCATCTTACTTGCTTTGTGTGGCTTCTTCCTCCCTGCACTCTCAGAGCGATGGAGACATTTTTCTCTGAAAAAACATTGATGAGACTTTTTTTTCTTGGGTTTTCATTCTTCAGAAACCCTATGAGGCAAAAGAGAAAAAGAAAAAAAGCATAAAGATGATCCATTTTCATATTTTGCATATGCTTTTCTCTGTTAATTTTTCCAAGCTAAATGCTTTTTAGACTTGTGAAAGTGACAAACAAAACCAGTTTGTCCAGGTGATTTTCTTCTAAAATAGCAATTTGTAGTCTCATCAAATAAAAACAGATGTATTTTTGCTTTTCAAATTGGCAGTTTATGCAGCAGGTTATGTTGCAATGTACCTGAATACACTCACTGGAAGGATTGAATCTCATTATAAAAAGTTAACATGCATCTAGTTGCCAAAGATTTAATTTCCAATAGCTGCGTCATAATATCAAATTTCCTCCCACTGCATAGTAACCGCGAGTGTAGTCGACCAGGAGGCTTGCCCCGATTTCGGATTGTGTGGTCACTCCAAGTAACAAGCAGTGGGGAAATACGTAAGTAAGTAAACACAACAGAGGTGGTTGGGACCTTAGCTGGACACTCACCCTCTGCTAAAGGCACAATTAAGGATCCACCGTGTTGGGTACCATTTGTGTGGGTACAGTCATGAAGTCCATGTTTAATCCTCACTGCAAAACACCCAAAACCAAAGAACTCTAACTTAAAAACTAACTTTGAACAACTGAAGCATTTTTTTTTCCCCACAGCCTTTTGAAAAAGGGATTGAATTTGATATTTCAAAGAAAATGTTGTGGGTTTTTTTTCGCTTCTATTTGATAACATTCCAGTGAGATGGATATTCAAGGACACTAAAGGGATCCCATGATTCTGAACAATTTTAACTTTTAATGTGACAGAAATTGGACGTATAAAGTACTTATGACAAAGTGCAACGGAGGACTACTAAATTTAAAAATAAACCACTCCACAGACAAAGCTGAAGAATGTTGGATAAAGTTTGTCCAACTTTTTCCACCACTAATTTCACCGTTTCAGGTGCTACTAAAGTTCTGCGCAGGTTTGTCGAGGTGATGAATAAGTGATGGGCAGGTTTGGTATCCAGGATAGGAACACAGGGGGGCAGATGGTGATAGACTTTGCAAAAAGGATAGAACATGGCTGTAGCGAATCCTTTTTTTCCAGAAAAGGCAGAAACATAGGGTAACTTTTAAGAGCAGAGGTAGGAGCACGCAGGTAGACTAGTCAGAAGTGGTGGAAGCTGAAAAAGGTGACAGTGTTGTATGGGTTTCAGGGAGGAGTTGAGAAAGCCTCTGGGTGGTCAGGGAGAACTTCCAGATGATTGCGCAACTACAGCTAATTTGATCAGGGAGACAGGTAGGCGAATACTTGGTGTGTCGTCTGGAAGGACGATGATGAGGAGACGTAGTGGAGGAATGAGGAAGCTCAGGAGTAGATACAGAGAAAGAGGTTAGCAAAGAAAATTGGGACATTGAGGGGACTGTGGATAATAGACAGGACACGGAGATGATGAGCAGAGAATTACTAGAGGTAGCAAAGACCGAAGAAAGGGTTTACGATGATTTAGATGCCAGGTTGGACCAGAAGGAGGGAGAGAATGATTTATACAGATTGGCAAAACAGAGATAGAGGTGGAAATGATCTACAGGGGATTTGGGTGATTCAGGATGGAGATGGAAATGTAGTGATGAATGCAAGAAGAGTGATGGGAAGATAGAAAGAGGTGACTATCGTGAACCACAAAGTAGCAGAGATGAGTAAAGTTCGGGAGGGCATTGAGGAGGTTGAAAGGCAGTTGGTCCTGCTGATATACCTGTGGAGGTATGGAAGTGTCTCGGAGACCCAGCATTAGAGTTTCTGGTTAGATTGTTCAGCAGAATCTTAGAGGAGTGAGAAGATACCTGGGGAATGGATAAGAAGTGTGATGGTGCCCATTTTTAAGATTAAGGTAGAAGTGCAGGATTGCTTCAACTATAGAGGGATGTAGCTGAAGAGCCATACGTTCAGAATCAGAATCAGACTCTCAAAACTTGATTGATTCCCTGGGGGGGAAAATGCTTCGTGCATTTTGCATAATGAAGTTATGGGAGAGCGTAGTGGAAACTCGAACTGAGAGCAGAAGTCAGGGTTTGTGAGCAGCGGTGTGATTTCATTCCTAGAAAGAGTACAACAGATGCAGTATTTGCTTCAAGAATGCCTGTAGAGAAACACAGAGAAGATCAGAGGGAGCTGCATTATGCTTTTGTAAAACTGCCGAGAGATGAACTGTGGGATTGTATGAGGGACTCTGGAGTGGCAGAGTGTGCTGTAGGTGTGACAGTGAAGTTCAAGGTGTCGGTGGGACTGTATCAGGGATCAGCTCTGAGCCCCTCCTTTTTGGAGTTGCGATAGACAGCCTGACAGATGAGGTTAGACAGGAATCTCCATGGACCACGATGTTTGCAGATGACATTGTGATCTGTAGCGAGAGCAGGGAACAGGTGGAGGAAAATGTAAAGAGGTGGAGGTTTCGCTCTGGAAAGGAGAGGAACGAAGTGGGCAGCAAGATGGAATGAGTGTGTGTGAATGAGAGGGACACAAGTGAAAGGATGAGGCTACAGGGAGTGGAGATAAAGAAGGTGGAAGATTTCAGGGTCACGTAGAGGACCGGAGTAACGGAGAGTGTGGAAAAGAGGACAAACGGGTTCAAGAAGGTTGGAATGGGTGGAGAAAAGTATCAGGGGTTCTATGCAGTCAAAGAATATGAATGGAAAGGTGCTCACGACAATTGCGACACCAGCAAAGCCGTGTGGTTTGGTGACAGTGGCATTGAAGAGAAGACAGGAAGCAGAGCTGGAGGTCGCAGAGATGAAGATGTTGAGGTGCTCTCCGGGAGTGACGAGCATGGATAGGATCAGGAATGCATCTATCTGATGGACAGCGCATGTTCGGTGTTTTGGGGAGAAGGTCGGAGAAGCCGGACTGAGATGGTTCGGTCATGTACAGAGGAGGGATAGGGACTATATTGGTAAAAGGATGCTGTGGTTAAAATCTAGAGGAGGAAAAAAGGGAAGATTCTCTAGATGTAGTTCAAGAGGACATTAAGCTAGTCGGTGTGAAAGAAGAGGATTCAGAGAATAGGGTTAAATGGAGGAGGTGGATCCTCTGTGGTGATCACCGAGGAGAAAAGCCAAAAGTATAAGAGGCAAAAGAGCGTCAGTCTGTCTCCGAAGGGCTGAAAATGCTGCTTGTTTAGTGGCTCTGACAGATCTTGCTTCACCGTTGCTATAACTCAAAAGTATTCATGTTCATGGACAATGAATATGCAGCCATGAAGACATCAGCGCTGTGCCATTAAAATGTCAAACTCCCACTTTTAAATGTACGGAAGGTACCAATCTTCACTGATGGAACGCCAACAAACAAGGTTGAAACAGAAATGAGCTAAAAAGCTTTCCATATTAGCTTACAAATAACCCTGAGGCCCTAATGATGCTGGGCCAAAAACTTGTCATTAAGAATGGTGGGGAATAAAAAATGCTCTTCTATTAAATATTGAATTGTGTAACACAGCAACAACCATTGGCGGAAAAATATTGAACTGAAGGGAATTGTCCCTGAAGCCCATAGAGCAGATGTGAATCCTGATGTGGCTTCAAATCTCACTTTTGCTCCAACCTTCCATGTGTTTCTGAAAAAGAAAATAGATAAATAAAATCTATGGCAAATCAATCATAATGAGAAACACTAGACTTGCAAATACTAGTTTGAATGTAGTTATCCAAATTCCGGTTTTAGCATTTAATTTCCGTCAGATGAAAGCAGGAACAACAATATGGGATTCATAACGCTATCACTGTTTCATATGAAATCAAATGGATGAGTGAATGAACAATTGAGGAATAAAAGAGTCGAGTGCACAGGAGACATTGAATTGTAAGTGAATAGCATAAATTTATGTCCTCCTCTCTTCACAGTGTACAGCACGTTCACGTTTCTAGCTGCGGAAATCTTTAGTTATCTGTTTTCTTGTCGAATCGCCGACTGGACAACCATCGATTTGTGCCACATCAGCGTGATGCAAGCAAATGAGGCTTTAGCAAGGAGAAAGTTGAATCGTCTAGGTTTTATTTGTCAAATTAGAGCTCAAAAATAAACAAAAAATAAAGTACTTCAAGAATTTAAATTGTAGCCTGCAATGGAGTTCAAAATTTGGTGATACCTGTAAGTTGGTTGATTTTACTCAGCGGTCAGCTATGCTAGGAATGCAGCTCGGACTAAATAAAAATGTCACAACAACCCATATACCCACGTTTGCCCATATTGTTATTGCCATTCTATTGTACTTCAATCTGAAATATAGAGAGCCGCATCGGATCAAACGGCGTCTCTCTAATCTTGATAGGAGCTCGTGCAGTTTGCTGTGTCATGAATTGTCCTCCAGGGGCTTCAACCACTCCACTGCTGTGAGGTTTGAGAAGATGCTGGAGATGTCAAGTCGCCTCTTTCTGCAAGAGGGGTATGATTTAACTCTGACCATCCTATCTTGGGTCATCTCCCCTTTCTTCCCTCCTCTGAATACTTTCTGTCACCATATCTGTGATGACAGCAGACAAAATATCGATTGAAAAACAATGGATACATTTCTGTATCCTTCGTAGAAGTGCATATGGTATTTAAGATAAGATAAGATAAGATAAGATAAGATAAGATAAGATAAGATAAGATAAGATAAGATAAGATAAGATAAGATAAGATAAGATAAGATAAGATAAGATAAGATAAGATCAGATAAGATAATACTTTATTGATCCCCATTGGGGAAATTCGGGTGTTGCAGCAGCAACATTAGAGGGAAACAAAACAAAACAGGAAAGATAAATACACACATATGACGGTGCAAACACGTATGCACACAAGTTCCATTCATACATACATTTTTACAAACATACCCATACCTACATAAATATATATATACACATATACACATATACACAATATACACATGCACATATATACATACACATTACACATAGATAGCACTAAATAACATGAGCAGAAATAAATAGATTGAAGATAAAGGTTTTTAATATTGTTCCGTCTTTGGGTCCAGAGTGCAGTGCTTTTAAAATTACTGTTTACTCTACTCTTATGAGGTTTTTTAAGAGCAGAAACAGTTGTGAGAATGTCACCATTTTCCTGTTAGAGGACACCCTCCGCCTCCCCCAGCTGCTCCACCCACACGTCCCCCCTCAGATTTAGGATGGACTACTTGTGAGACTGCAAAATGGATCACCACCCAAAAACTGAAACAGGATGCAAATGCTGTGTGCTCTTTTATTTATTTTCTTGGAGAGAGGAGAGAGTTGAAAGAGCTCCGCCGAACGCAGTCCTTTAGCTTGTTAGCGTGTTAACATGTTTTTCCATTTATCTTTCCAAACACCTAAGAGAATTCCCGCTTATTGCAAACCCACAAACGTAACCCATTTGAACGGCTGTTGGGTAAGAAGAAATGTAGCACCATGAATAAATAAAATGACAGTTTCTCAAGGACGGAACACATCCGATAAAAGCCGTGAGTAAATGCGGGGTTGGTTGAGTTTAGCAATCCAGCTAAAACACTTGTGAAGGCTGCATGGAAACGTAGACGCTCGGGCCGCTGCATCCCGTCCAAGGTGACCTTTACGGCAACTTTGACTCAAAGTTCATCTCTCCTTCCTCGAGTATTTAAATTTCATCCTGGGATGTGTCAAGTTCTTCTTAAAAAAAAAATGCTCCTTCTTTTCTGCCAAGGGCTGTTATTTGTCTCTCCACTGGGAAAGAGTTTTCTGTTTGTCTCTCAACAGGAACACCTTTTTGAGGGGCAGGGGTTTTGTTTTACACTATCATGGTTGGTGCGCCGGCCAGATCGGAATGAAAGCCATTAAATCGTCTTAGCCGTGGAGAAGGGAATGCGGGTTCCTTTGCCTTACCCCGCCTGTGTTTCACCCCGTCACCTCTGTGCCGAGGGGCCTGGGTTTTGTGAGGGGTCCAACACGTCTGAAAAGAGACTCAGCATGTAACCTACAGGATCCCCCTGTTCTGCAGCACGCATAGAAACATCATAAGATGGAATGTCCACAAACTCCTTTTGAAACTTAAAAGGACTAGCGTCAGAGATGAAAAGGACAGGAAGATGAGAGACAGTCGCTTCACTGAGTGATGGAATTGTGAGATGGTGAGGGGAGTGAACTTCACCAGGCACATTGTACATGGAGGTGCCCTCATTCACATCCCATCGTCCCCCGGGAGAAACATTGTCACTAGATTTAGGGGACCGGCCAAGCCTGCGGGGGCTTACGTGTTTGGCAGATTTGAAGTGCAGTGGCATTAGGGACTCTCGCTGGGAAGCACGGCGCCGTTTTCATTTTGCGGAATTTTCAGGATGATCTCGAATTGGATTATTTCAGCACTGTGAATACTTAGCAATTTGAAAGAATAACAACTCTGTCATTTTTACGGTAAAGACTTGTGGAATAACGCCTGACACCCGTCACTGAGACGGACCGGTTCTAATGTGACACTTCTTGATCCCAAGAGGAGTGCGTCTTTACTGTAGGTCCGGTATTCTGACACCGCCGTGGCTCTGTAGTTCATCATGAAGATCGTGCGTTTGCTCGTGGTGCTGTTTTCCATGCTCGTCATGCTGGGAGTTCCTAAAGACCATAAGGGTGTGCACAGGGCTCATCACTTTGCGGGATCACACAAATCTAACTGGTGCAAAAGGCTCCCTTATAACTTTGGACTGTACCAAAACCACCAGACTTCCAGACAACCCCACAACAAACCAGCCAAGTGCAAGCAGGTCTTTCACAGTAAGTGCAATAAGTGCCATATTCCATAGCTGCCGTCCAAAAACACCTCATCGACTCTTTGTAGACTTCAGATGTTGGTTTTTGATTAGTGGTTGTTAATGCATTAAGGACCTGCGGTGACTTGCAGTCAAGCGCAGGGGAATCATTTATGCTTTTGAACGTCGTGTTTTCTCAGAAGCAAAATGACGGTGTGAATGTTGTGCACAAAATCTTGAAGCTGCGGCCATAAAAGCCCCGACAGAAAGTCATTCCTTGCCTGCTGTGGTCTGATCAAGGTTAGGTCAGGAGGAGAAGGAAGAGGAGGAGGAGAGAGCCCTACCATTTCGTGGAACGTACTCACCATAATTTGTACGGTTGGATTTTTTTTATGAAAGCCATAGAGGAGGAATGAATTTGATCTCCTTGATAACTTCAAGAAATGAATCAAGTCCAGTTGACATGATAAGATTTATCAGCTAGTAGCATGACCTGAATGATTTGGACTCCTCAACAATGAAATGGTTTTAGATTTCCATCACTCAGGAGATTGTTCTGATAAAGTCCGGGTCTTCGCCAAAAGTTTGCACACTCCGATTTTTCTTTGGAAAGCAGGATGTTCTTTCAAAGTTACCCTTGCCAAAATGCTGACTGGAACGCATCGTGTGCCTTCTGCTCGAGCTTTTTGGCAATAATTGTTTTAAATGTCCGTTACTTTGTACTTTCTTTTCAGCCACGTGAGAACTTTTATGCTGCCTGGTCAGGCACCCTCCTTTCAACCTGGTTAATAAACACGTTACACTGGCCTCCCGATGGCTCAGGGAAATGTTGTGGCTAGTCAATTGTGCTATGCTATACAACCACATTAAAAACCAAGGACCGGTGAAAAGCTTTCCGCAAAACAGGGCACGAGAAAAATGCAGATTGGCCGAAACACTCGTGAGAATTATGTTCTTGCTCCTGGTTTGCGATTGTGCATTTAATCTACGGGTGAAAAAATTGACACCCCTCCCTCGCTCACTTCATCCGTCACCTGTCATGTTTTTGTGTGAGTGTTATGTTTACATCTTTGGTACATTTGGTGGAACTAGAACTAGCTTTAACTGTTGATTCCCACTGGGATGGACGGTGCTTACTGTTGTTATTGTGGGTGCTCATAAACACGCCAATACATTGACTCTTGATATTTACACTGAAATGTCCAATCAAATGCTTAGGAAGACAGGTCTCAGTGGGCTATTTATCCACGTCTATTCGCTCGGTTGACGATGAAAAGCGAAATGACACGTCATTGGCCCCAATACGAATCGCTCCGATTAAACCACGTGGCACATGTTGAAAATGAATTTGAGCTTCACGTTAACTTGAATACATTTTATATTTGCCCTTCATACGTGATCACACCCCCCCCCCCGGTATTATTCCAAAGAAAAAGAGCTCCCTTAAAAACTTGAAATGTTCATGTTATTGGGGCGCCGTGGTTGGCGAGTCGACCTCAAAGGTTCAGTTCGGACGGGGGGGGCTCTCTCTGTGGAGATTGCATCTTCCCACCAGTTCCTCCGGGTTCTTCGGTTCAAAAACATACAGGAGGTCAATCAGAGACCATAAATTTGCTCAGACCGGGTCAATGAGAGAGTGAGTGTTTTTTTTTTTTGTTTTTTTTGTCTATGTATGTGGACACTGCAACCGACTGGCGACCGGTCCAGAGCGTGTCCTGCCTCTCGCCCAAACGAGGGCTTGGATAGACTCCGGCCTCCCCACAGCCGTGACTGCGCGATAAGCGGTATAAATCACGCATGAATAAATGATCCAATGGATTTGTGGGACGAGGCCATCATCGCTGAACGGTGTGAGGTATTTTTTCAGAATTCCAAACTATCTGATCTACTGTGTGTGTGTGTGTGTGTGTGTGTGTGTGTGTGTGTGTGTGTGTGGTAATGACTAGTGTCTTCTCGGCCTGTTCAAACCATGAAACGTGCCACCTTTTCTGCGTTTAACCACGCAGCTCCTCCGGCCATTGTTGGATTAGTTCCGTTTTATCCTCACTGGAGGGCGCTGTTTAGTAACGAATGTTGTTGGAGCTGAGATTTGGAAACCTGAACCCCTCTACCGATTATATATTTCTTTTTTCATGGCGTTATTTTTTTATTGCCAGCACGTATTGCATCTTTTAATGCAAGATAAACCGCGTCGTTATAAATAATTTAAGTTTAAAAGTGATCCTCGGTGTGGAAGCTTGGTTTTGCTCAGAGAAGAGCAAATGATGCCTTACATTCAAATGGTCAAAGCACTGCAGCAAAGACAGTTTCGGGATCTGTAAATCGGTGGATAAAGAGGCGAAAAACAAAATATGTGTTGTTGTTTTGAGTGCAAACACCGAAGAAAACGTCATTGGCGTTCCAACACAATCACTTTTTTTTTTTTTAAATATAAACAAGTATTTAACCTCAGTACAGTTGCAAAGTTGAAGTTACACCGGGAATTGGAGAGATCGGTTCAGTTTATTTTCATTTCTGCTTGAAATATGAAGAGACGGGAAAAGTGGGTTAAGTTTAAACAGCGGAAACACAAAGAAGGTAGATATTAAAATACATGCGCAAGGTTTATGGGAAGTTTAAATAGCAATGGTGGAGGTGCAGTGAGCATTTTCCCATCAGAATACATTTTAAAACACGAGTTTAAAGAAATAAAATATTAACCCTTACTTCTTCGACCGCTGAAAAAAAAAAAAAAAAAAAACGTGGTCGCGTCCCGGATCGGTAAAAGCGGCTGCTGTGCGGAGCATCTGTGGGATCCGGTCGGTAAGAGGTTAAATTTCCTCTCTGGGAAACACTGTCAGATCCACGCAGGAGGAGGAGGTGGGGGGAGCCGCGCATACCTACCGACGAGCCGCTCCGCTCTTCCTTGAATGGAACGCCGCGAGTATGAATCCGCGTCCGCCCCTTGTCGCCTGAGGTCCGCGGGGTCTGCGTGGAGTCCGGACACGGCGCGGGAGAGTGATGGCAAAGTTGCAGTGACCGATCCTGCGTGCGTGGATGAGGGGGAGACGGGGGGAGCCGGCAAAGTTTTCCGAGCTCAAGTGAACCGATTCGGAACTGCGTGGACTCGAATAATGTGACTGCAAGAGCAGAGATCTTTCTTTTAGGAGCAGAACAGAAAAACAAAAACAAAGAAAAAAAAGTTCCTTTTTAATCCAGATTTGAGGATTTTACTACTTTTCAGTGCTTTTTTTTTTTTTTTATTGATATTTTTTTTTTCAAATTAGCAAAACAGAACTGCGTGGGTTCGACTGTCTGTCCACGGAGCGGCACAGCACAGCAGCGACGGGATGATTTCACGGAAACGGCTCGTCTGCTTCTTTCCTCCAACTCTCAACAGTTTGATCCCAACCTCCAAATCATCTCCACTCGGATATATCCAGCTGTGTTGAGCCCCCTTTTTTCCTTAGTTGTGGACACTTTTCATTTCATTCATAGCAACAAAAAACAAAAACAAAAACAAAACTTAAACCAAGATCTTGATGATTTGAAGTTCCATTATTTTTGAACACAGACTCGGGCAAAAGACCTGTTTGTTTCTTTTTTTTTATTTCAATTTTTCCAAACTCTGGATTTTGACATGAAGGAGTGGAGGCATCATCAGTTTTTTTGAATAATAATCTGGATTACTTGAGACATTTTTTTCTCCTCCGGACGTCTCGAGACGTTGAATGATGTCTCCAACTTCTATCGGATTGGTACTTTTAATAGGATTTTTCAATGTGTGCTCAGGTATGTTTGCAATACTGTTTTTCCAGATATCAAGTAGACTTTGATAAGGGACAGGGGGATGAGGTCATTGGTCATTTTTATACATTCCCTGTGTTTTTCACTCCGCCGCACCACGATGAAAGCGGTTTTATTGCCAAGGAATTTAAAGGAAGTTTAAACTTCTTCTTCCCTCTATCTCTAAATATTTAGAGTAGCTGGCTGCAGTTTACATGTCGGAACAACCGTTTAAAACAATGAAAAGAGACTTTCAGGCACTTGAAAAGAAAACAGTATTTTGGCCCCCGCTTTTGATGTAAGCGAGAGGTTTATCCGCTGTATCTTCTGTTTAAATGTTTGGGGATTTGAAGTGTAAATGTCAAATATACAGAAACGAGATTGTCTCGCTGATAGCGGGGCGACGCTGACGGGCTGAAGAGCCTGTCGGAGTTTGTCCTCGCGATCAGGATCCGATAAAGTGCCAAATCCATGCGGCCAAAGCTGCTGCCATCAGTCATACAGATAGCAAGAAACCCCCCTCGTCCCCCCAGACCGTATTCTCTGGAGTCCAGCCTGTGGATGCTCTTTTATTGCTGAGTTGAACATTTCCATGCCTCTGCATAGACCCTCTGCTGCAAACCCGATAGGACAGGCTTTTCTTTTGTGTTTTTGTTGGCTTTTACATGTTCTCCTTCAAGTTTCTCCCCACCTCTACGGCTCTTGCAACTTGTTTTTCGGGCACTCTCTGCATTTCACACATTTGCTCCTCTCCAACCGTCACATGGTTGTCTTTATGGAGCTCTTGACTATGCTGGCATGCCTTTTCCAGGTCAGTTAACTTGCAGTTATGAGAAAGCTCCATCTTAGCAGCCCCTGTTAAAAGACATCAGAGGATGTGATTCTTGAACGGGGCGAATCTATCAATCGATTAAAATAATGTTTTTCTTTTTCTGATCAATATTTGGTGATGTATTCCAGCTGCAGAAGTCCATCTGCCATCCTCAAGTAGGATTGCCGATAGCTCTCTTGAATAAGGTCTTTGTTTAGACTGACGCAGATTCCGTGACATGAAAAAATCTCGGCACGTCCGGAAACGGCGTAGCCCGCTTAACAGGAAGCAGGGTCAGAGGTGAGCATTAAGAACTGGATGGTGGCTTCTTCTGCTCCACCCTCCACAGGATCCTGAGCTCGGGCAGTAATGGCCCCCTGTCCTGTGAGAACGACCATCAGACACCCAGGTATCCAGTTACGCCAAGCCGTTGGGATACCGCGGCATATTCTTCCGGGCGGTGGGCGCAAGAAAAGGGCCTGCTAATAGAGATGAGCTGGACAGCAGATACTCAAAGAATTGGTCCTGGATTAGAAGGCAGTGTCAGGAAAATTGGATTACATGCCACTTGTCTGTAAAAAGATTTCATATTAGCCACTAATTGTGTGTGTGTGTGTGTGTGTGTGTGTGTGTGTGTGTGTGTGTGTGTGTGTGTGTGTGTGTGTGTGTGTGTGTGTGTGTGTGTGTGTGTGTGTCAGGGGTAACAAGTTCATCCCAGTCAAAGGAGGTTTCCACTCTCAAGTAATGTTGTTGATAACTATTGGCTAGTGGCTCACATCAAGATCATTTTCGCACCCCATTGCGAAAAAAGGTGTTTTATACTTCTTTTATGTGTGAGATAGAAGGAGGAAAGAGATGACCTTTGCTACTGCAAGCTCGCGTTGACTTGCTTATTGCCGCCTTATTCGGTCTGAAGGTTGTAAATTGATCCCTACATTCATCATGCGCTGGTGTTATCAGCTGATCTTTCTTCTGCTCGATACTAAACGGCTCCTATCTAATCTCTTAGTGCTCATAAACCTTTTTCTTCACCTCAAAATTCAGATGAGGGCAAGAGGTGGCTTGAGTTTTTGCGCTGAGAGTGAAACTCTGGAAACAATGAGGGCAGGCGAAACATAATTCGAAGAGAACAACCAGCCTTCTTTCACACAAAAAGTATGTGTTGATGTAAGCCATTAGGATAGTACTATTAATGTTGTTATGCTACAACCCCGCCGTCCAAGCGTGGCAGTATTTTTCTATGTGCCGGATTGACAATGGGGCTGAAATAAATACGGACGTGAGATTGGTTCCCCTGTAATCAGCCCTCGGGCACGGCGACGCCGAGCCATCAAAGTCTCGACAAATTGACTTGTAAGTGCTGATAAATTGCAGAGCCCTTCCAGCTCCTACATCATGGCAGTGTGACAGGATACAGCAGGCTCCAGAGCTAATTAATGACCAGAGACCACAGGTGAGAGCCATCTCTCTCTCTCTCTCTCTCTCTCTCTCTCTCTCTCTCTCTCTCTCTCTCTCTCTCTGCCCCCCTCTTTCTAGCTCCTCATTTCGAGCATTCGCTAGACTCTAACGCATTTTGACTTTCTCCTCCGTGTGCTCCGATCCATTCCTGCTGTTCGCCTGTCGGTTTCTTTGTCCAATTTAGGGTCTGGCCATATTGACACCGTCATCAATTACAATAGGGGTGGTTTTTGTGAAATTGCCTTTTGCGGTTTTATTCTCTGGTCGGCAGCAGACAATTTGAATCCCAAAAAGGGAAACATTTTGGTCTTGTTTGGGCTTGATATGTCGAGTATTGTTCTGCGATGCGTACGCATTAGCTTCATGTTCCTCTACCATGTTGGTATTTAAACAGAGGATGCCTATTGTGGAGAATGGAAGAAAGTGCGGGAGATAGCAAACACTGCCATGAAGGGGTTCTGGACATGATAATAGACATGCATGAAATCCTAAATTCATTTATTATCCATACCGCTTCTCCTGCACTCAGGGTCGCCGGGCTGCTGGAGCCTATCCCGGCTCTCATTGGGCGAGAGGCAGGCCACATGTAGAGACATACAACCATTCACGATCTATTTTCACACGCCTGGGAAATATTCAGGGTCTCAAATCAACCAACTGCATGTGTTTGGACTTTGTATATCTATTGTGCGGCGTGGTGGTGCAGTGGTTAGCATTCCCGCCTCACCGCAAGAAGGTCCCCATTTCAATTCCAGCAGGGGATCTTACTGTGTGGAATTTGCATGTTGTTTATGTAGGGTTCTCTGGTTGGTTTGTCATTTGGACTTTCGCTCCCAAAAAAAGACCAAAAACATGCCATACGTCAATTGGAGACCCTAAATTGCCCGGGCGCGTCATTGAGAGATTGAATGGATATACGTCTCTGTTTGTTGCCCTGTGATTAACTGGTGACTGGTCCAGTGTGTACCACTCCTCTCGCCCAGTGATGGATGGAACAGGCTCCAGCACCTTCTGTGACTCAGAAGAGTGGAGGATAAGCGGCACAGATAATGAACGAATGAATGCAAAAGTGATAGAAAGAAAAAAGGACAGACTAACGCAAACTCAAGGCAGTCAGACTCTCGTGTGTTGAGAGCCCAAATTCTCACTGTGAGTTCAGACCTTTGACCTCTCAAACATCTTAAAAACCAGTCACACCTGTGGGACATTATCCGTAGCGCTGTATCTCCAACTTGCTAGCGGTGCACACTAATCTTGCTCTAATCCAAGTCAAACATGGTTCTACACCCCTAAAACTGAGGATGAGTGAGTTGCCGGCTTTGGAAGGAAGGAATGTGGCCCTCTTCCTGTTCATCACAACAACAGTGAACATCCACAGCGACTGACAAGATAAACATTTCAAAGTGGTTTGTTTTAGGGCTGATAAATTAGGCGGTGACTCTTAATTATCCTCTCCTCCAAATGTTCCTTCTTTAATGACCCGAAAGATCTACCTAATTGGATTAATTAACAAATCCATCTGACGTCAATAGTTCGGGATCCACTTGGGCTGCAGGCCGACCGTTGCATGCCTGGACGGTGAATCAGGTGAAGTTTTTTTACGAAAAAAAAAAAAAAAGCATCCTGGCCCTGATGCTTTTTATGTAAACCCTGTCAGCATGGGACATTACTCAGGGATTAACTCATACGTCTCCCTAAGCTTGGAGTCAAACAAATTGTGGAGATTGTCGCTCTTCGCTAAAATGTCATTATGACACATTTTTAGAAAGTCTCAGTGAGTCTCGGGTCAAGAAACATATAGCGAGACATGGTAAAGCTGTCTGCTCTACGAATACCCTGGAACTTCACTTCATATAATCTTTTGCAGTCCGGAGCAGCAGTCATACGCTGCCTGCCAGGCTCACTGGTCACTCAGCAGAGTTAATGCATCTTGTTCTGACAGTTGACATGGAGGACAAATATTTCCTTTTGCCAGTTTTGGTGTGAATGTGACAAATGGAGTTTTCCTATAGAATCAAAGGTGTGGTCTGGTTTCTGTCTCACTTCACAAATAGTGCAACGGTGAATTCCCATGGCTTTGCTTCCTCCGGTCCCAAAAAATAAATGAAAACCTTTTATCCACTTGCATAATGCTATCACCATAAATACATATGCAATATTTGCTCAATTTTACATCGCGCACGAGTGTGTATCCGTTTTCCTGTGTTTCTATTAATAATTAATAATTTACCGACAATTTTTCAAATGAAGATGCATGGGAGATGCAAAAAACAGAAGTGGTAGAGGGGAGCTCACTGAATCTCTTCATCCTCTTTTCCACCCCCTGTGTTTTGTTTTTGACAAATTTTTAAGGGATTCCTTTTTTTTTTTTTTTCCCTCCCGTGGCCGGACAGCGCAGGGCCATTCTTAAGTAAAGCAGGCCGGCGTGTAGAAAACCCTGTGGGGACGGGGATGGGGAGAGGCTGCATTGTGTCGCCGATTGTAAGCCACAGAGGAGGGGGAGGGAATGCAATGGTCCACCGGGGACTTAAGGGTGGGTAGGGTAGGTGGGGGGTTCAGCAACACAAAGGCTACCCCGGGGTGTGGAAGGGGGGTTCAGGATGAAGCATATGATGGAGCAGTCAAACATACCACGATACTCCGGCCCAGGGAAGTACTCGTGGCCACATTCTGTATTCCTACCGGTCCCTCGTAGCACAAATTGTGCTGATAAGGGGCATAGCT
>CAAKHD010000865.1:99022-110971 GCA_901007705.1 Fistularia tabacaria | reverse complement strand
CACACACACACACACACACACACACACACACACACACACCCGCCCCGCCCCGAACCTCTCCTCTCACCTCCACTTCGCAATCCCGCCAGTCAGGATCTCATCCGGCGACTCTGCGATGGCGGCAGAAACCGCTAAGGGCCGGGTTTGAACGGCGCGCCGTCGAACCTTTGCTGCCAATTAACACTCATCGAGCAACGGCGGCGTGAAGGGAGGAGGAAGAGGAGGAAGAGGAGGAGGAGAGCGTTGGGTTCTCTAACAAGCCGGCTCGTTGGAGCCCGGGTTCATCTATTCTCATTGCGTGCTGATAAGCAGCCTCGCAATCGAAAAAGTTGTAATGACGGGCGTCAGCGTCGGCTGACAGCCCGCTGAAGTTTCACCTGACATGTTTTTAATGAGCCCAGGAGTTGTTTAAAATCTTCTGAGTACAAATTAAAGAAACCCTTATGCTAGCCCTCCGCGAGCGGTTCGGTGGCCGGATCGCATGTTTTGGCCACGCGGCGCCCTCCGGCAGCCGGCGTGGAGAAGCTCTGCATGGAGATCCAGAGGTCGTGGAGCCTTATTTCTAACGCCGGAACCTCCAGGTGTCTCTGGACGGGGTCAAATGTACCCGCTAGCATGGAGCGGTAGCTGTCCATCACGGCTAGTTTTGACTTTCCCAAGAAAGCCTGCCGGTGGATCTCCACGAGGAAAGGCGTCCCTTTTCCCGAGGCGGCTCTGGATCTCCTCCAGATGACTCGGATTGTGAATCACATCGGGAGGCGGTCGGTGCGTCGCGCTTCTCCCCCATCCAGCGAAATGATCAAATATAACGCCTGACCGCCATCCATGCATCGCCTCCTTCTCTCCGCAGTGTCAATGATTCATGGAGCGGCTCCACAACAAACAGTGGCAGAAACAAAAAAAAAGGTGTTGCCATGGCAACATGTAACGCTTCAATCGGCGAGCGCGAAATGAATTGAGCGAAAGTTACCGTTTTCTCTATGCGGGGACATTTTACCTGCTGGAGCTTCCAGGTGAACATAGCTTTGTTTCAAATCTGGCTACTACCTGACTACCTGACTACTAGCCTACAAGACAACCTGAACACCTCAACTAACAAACAACTCTGCCATGTGATTACAAGGCTACCCGATTACCTGGCCACCAGACTAACTGAGGACCTGACCATCTGACTACATGGCCACCTGACCACCAAACAACCGCGCCATGGCATTACAAAGCTAACCAGCTATCTGGCCACCCAACCATCTGACCACCTGGCTACCAAACCACCTGACCATTAGACTACATGACCATTAGACTACATGGGAACCTCACTACAAGACCACCTGACAACCTGCCCACCTAACTATTAGACTACATGACCACCAGACTACCAGACTACCTGAGCACCTGACCATCTGACTACATGGCCACCTGACCACCAAACAACCTTGCCATGTTATTACAAGGCTACCTGGCTACGAGACTATCTGGCCATTCAACCATCTGACCACCTGACTACAAAACCACCAGACCATTAGACTGCATGGGCACCTGAGTACCTAACCGCCAAACCATATGACCACCTGGCTACCAAACTACCAGGCCACCTGACTACCAAACTACTTAATTACGCCAAGGGGACAAATAATGAATTCAAATTTGACCATCTGTCTCCATGGCCAGCTGACTACCAGACCTACAGGCACACTGCTAGGAAAAGCCAGAGATTAAGGTGTTCCAATACTTCATGGAGAATCGCTTACATACTCAACAACAGCCGTGGGTACATTTGACCCGTTGGCGGTTGTCATGTAAATCTTGATTTTGTTTTGTTTGACACGAAATCCTACAAAAGGAAATTATGTGGTTGGGGAGCATTGGTTGTAGCCCACTTCAAGTCAGGCTTGCTAAAAGTCAAGAAAAAGTCACTAAAACCAGAGTGATCACTTTAACTCAGCTAAGTCAAGCTAACTAAGCAAAAGAACCCGACCCCAGAAGCATTGCCAACAAAGAGTCAATTTAAAAAGTGGAAACCAACATCGTCACGCGGAGTGTTTCCGAACGAACCGGCCAGCGAGTGCATTACAGCGATGGAAGAGCGAGTTAATGGCGTGCGCAGAGGCGGCAGGAAGGTCGATATTTCCCGGGCGCCGCAACGAGACGTGCCTGTTCCGATTACTTAATCCCACCTGACGGGCAAAGCTAACCGACGTAGCGGGTGACAGTCACGACACCCACCACATGCACAATGACTCAGTGTACGGGTGTGTACGCTGCTAACGGCTTACACTGTGTGTGTGTGTGTGTGTGTGTGTTGGTGCTAGCTCGCAGCAGGGAGTCCGGTGTGATGACGTCACTTAGGACATTTAAGTGCTTTAAACATCCATTTCAATTGCTTCATTTGGAACAGGAAAGGAAATACGAATACTAGCTTAGTCGTATTTGAGTATTTCATAAAGTACTCGCAGTACTGCGTAGCTTCGCCACGATGATTTTGAATCTTTTTTCAAGGTACTCGGGTGGAAACGAAACCGCTGCGAACCGACGTATCAGGAGCTGTTTCATTTGGTTCCCTGAAAAGGAAATGTGGTGTTGCAGCGCGACCTTCACATCGACGGTTCCCTCCAATGCAGCAAGAGGGAGGGAAAGAAAAGGGAGGGATGGAAAGGAAAACACCAATCTGGGGTTGAAGGTCCGCTCTTATTTACCCAAAAGAAAGTCCAAAGAAACGGCTTCCGCCAGGTGTAGGAGGTGATTTGTGGATGGAGGGAAAGACGACGTGGAGTCAGTGGGCTTAGGAGAAGAGTTGGCTGTGGGTGAGGTGGAGGCGGATGATCGGCTGTGGGTGAGGTGGAGGCAGGTGATTGGCTGTGGGTGAAAAGGGGGAAGGTGATTGGCTGTGGGTGAGGAGGAGGCACACTGCATGATGTTGGGTAAATGGAGGTAGATCGTTCACTGTGGGTCAGATAGTGGCAGATGATTGGCGGTGAGTCAGATGGAGATGGATGATAGGCTGTTGGCTAGATGGGGAACTATGATTGGCTGCTGGTTAAATGCAGGCAGATGATTGGCAGTGGGTTGGATGGAGGCAAATGAATGGCAGGTGGATAGTCGGAGGCGGGTGGTTCACTGTGGATTAGAAGGAGGCAGATGATTGGCTGTGGGACGGATGGAACCATGTGATTGGCTCTTGGTTAGATGGGAACATATGATTGGCTTTTGGTTAGATGGGAACATATGATTGGCATCTGGGTAAATGGAGGCAGATGATTGGCTGTGGGTTGGATGGGTGTGGATGATTGGCCGTGGGTTGGATGGAGCCGGACGATTGGCTGTGGGTTGGATGGAGGCGGAGGATTGGTTGTTGGTTTAGGTGCAAGCAGGTGATTGGCTCTAGGTTTGACAGAGGCAGGTGATTGGCAGTGGAGGCCCTGATGGGAAGAAGAACATCTTTTCCGTTTGATTCAGACTCCGTCTCCTGTCCTGGAATCAAAGCGCGGAGGCCCTGAAAGGACCGGTCCAGCTGGAGTCACTGCTTTGACGCCTGTCGTTTCCACGCAGCTCCAGGTTTCCAAAGCTTTCGTTTCCCTCGGCGGCCTTTGTGACCCGCCGGTGTTTACAGAGAGTCTATTGATCATCGGCCTGCCAATCAATGCCGGCAGCTGTCGAGGCCTGAACTCGCCGTTTAAGGAGCTCTGAAATGTCACTTCAAATTATTTCCTCCGTCTCCCGCCGATCCCTCTGCGGTTCTTCCTCCTTCCTGAGAGGAGGAGGAAGCAAGCGGACGTCCAACGCTTTGTCCTTTGATCGCTTAATAAACTGCCCGATGTCTTGTTTAATAAGAAATAAGAAAGGTTGTGGTGCAGGAGCCGCGGTGAGAGGAGATAAATCCAGAGCCGCTCGCTTAGAATAACAATGCGAATATTAAAAGAAAAAGAAAAAAAAAAGAACAGAGTTGAAGCCAGAAATCTTCAGGGGGCGTTTGAGCTGCGAAGTGAAGAGTCTTAGAGAGAAGCTTTGCTTCGGTTTACCTGGAAATGACTCGAAGCTGCTTCAGCCCACCGCCGTTTCAAGCAGTCGCCGGTTCCCCCCCAAAGTGCTGCGTTCGAGGTTCGTGGGCGAGTCCGTCTCCTGAACGCTCCGTCGATGGATCCGATCTGTAGAAGATAGAGGCAGATGATCGGTTGAGGGTCTTCAGGTGAGCAACAAACAACAAACACACAAAGTAACATGAAGGTTAGCAAGGCTGTGGAGAAGAAGGTGGCGGATTTGAAGTAGCAACAGTCCAAAGCAACAGAGAGGTTGGAGAAGAGGTGGAGAAATGAGTGCAAGCAGGTTGGAACGGCTGGAGAAAAGAGTGGAGAAAGAGCATGAAAAGAAAGGTGGAGATGAGAACAACCATCGTGTCTTGTTTGGAGACACCGAGGAGAAGACAGAAGGCAGAGCTGGAGGGGGAAGGAGATGTTGGGGGTTCCTCTTTGGGAGTGAGGAGGACGGAGAGGATACGGAAGGAGTCCATCAGAGGGACAGCACATGGTAGATGTTCTGGACTGAGATGGTTTGGACATGGACAGAGGAGGGATGGAGGAGATCTGGGTAGAAGGATGCTGTGGTTGGAGGTGTAGAGGAAGACCAGAGAGCTTTATGGATGGAGAGGAGGAGGACAGGAAGTTAGCTGGCGTGAGACAAGAGAGTTAGATGGAGGCAGATGATTGGCTGTGACCCCTGCAGGGATTAAACCAAAGGAAAAGAAGATATGTATGTTTTAGTTCAGCTCGTTTTCTCACATTCTCAACTGATTTCGGCCCCGACCCCGTTTCACAAACTCGACCTTCGACATTCATCCCACCAACTTGCTTTCACCTCCTCCTCTGGACTTCCGGAACCAGAGAAGACGACGACGTTAAAGTCACAATATGCGTGGAATCTGGGAAATCCACCAAATAACTGTCACCGCTATTTGATGTGCGAGCCAATTAAATCTCATCCGGCAGGAAAACATAATGCCTGCATTTTCATTGTGTTGCGAGTGTTTGTCGGGAGGAAAACAAACAAACAAACAAAAAAAAGCTTGGTCTGGTTCCTTTCATCCTTTATGCTAATTTCCCCGCTGTTTACAGTTTGGCACGTATCGAGTGGAGGAAGCAGTTCTGCATGCATCAGTGTTTTGCGCCGTGTGGCTCAGGGCTGCGGTGACCTACCTGCTGCTCCCAATGATTTGCTGAGCCACTCATCCCGCGCTCGCAGCTGACATTAACGCGGCAAATCTACGATTTCAGCACTTTTTGGCTGGCTAATGGTCAAACGCGGAGGAACCCGGCGCATTAATCCCTTTTATTCTTTTCATGTGTTTTGTCATCGTCGTCACTCTCCAAGCCACTTCCGACATCGACTAACTTTCAACGAGTTTTAACATCACCCAGTCTGTGACCACATCTAGGAAACTGAAACAGGGTGCCCTCATTCGCCCAGTTGGGGGCGCCCAATGGGGTACGCATCCCAGCTGTTCGCAATGATCTCAAATCAAATCGGAACGACGACTCCAAAGTCCGGACTCTGACCTTGACTCTGTCCCCAAAAGAGTGAAGCTCTTATTGTGGGCGAAGGGATCTATGATCGGGCCATGCACGAGTCCACATGAACATGTCGGGAATATCGTAAGCTGTAAAATGAACGGCTGTTTCAGCCGGATCTCGGCGCACCGGCTGTATAACTTCACCCTCCCTTCTAGGTATTCCTAGTCATTTCCATGTGCAGTCATCGATACTTGTCAACAGCTCTTTTTGACTTAACTCAAGGTTTACATCCGGTGTCGCTCAGCTGTTCATTTCTATGCTGATGACACTCATGTACCCATGCGCCTCGCCCGCTTTTCGAATTTGTAACTTCTGTTCGACAGAGCACAAGGAAAACTTTGATATCTTCAACTTGCTCTAAATGCAGACAAAACAAAAGGTACGCTCCTACCCAGTAAAAATACTGTGACATCAGTGCTGACTGAAAAGATAAATGGCCCAACAGAGTTGGTGTTGGTATCTACTTTTAAGTATCTAAGGCTTCTAAATGACGACTACTTGTCTTTTAGGGAGCACATTCGGTGTGACTCTAATTACGATTTTTCAGATAGAAACAAGTCTTGCTTTTCCGTTTGTTTGAAACGGAATTTGGCGAAAACAACTGTTTGCTTGGTGCTGACGATGGAGATGTTTTATGGGATTACATCCGACAACTGTCTTCGCGCCCTTGATGGCGTGTAGCAGGGGCCACTGGGATCCGTTACCAGCTGAGGTCCCCTTGTTATCTATTGTATCTTCTTTTTCTTAGTCCGGTGTCGCAGTACGCGATGCTAAAGTTCCCGAAAGCTTTTGGCATTTCTTTTTGTATTCTGCTGCCTTGACTGCTTCTGCCAGACTCAACCCTGCCACGTTTCTGATGTTCTTGAGCCGTGACACAGAGAGGTGCCCTCACTTTCGCTTCTTCATCATGTCCGTGATGATTTTCCGGTCCACTGACTGGGTCACATGCCCAAAAATTATGACGCTTCCACTTCGCCATTGAGTTCCAGAGTGTTAGCTCACTCCCGATTTTGTCCAATACTCCGTCTTTCCATCCATGGTATCCTCATTGCTCTGTGGTAAGACGATTTTCAAAAGCATCCACCCTCCGCCCATGTATGGTCTAGGAGTCACTCCCATAAGTAGCGATAGGAAGGCTGTTGCATGAAGTAGCCTCAGCTTGGGACTGATCATGAATCCTTTGCCCCTCCACACATCTCCTGCACTGCGGTCCTCGCTATCACTGATCTCCTTCCGGTCTCAGGGGTGTCCCTTGCTGGAGATTGTCGACACGAGGTAGACAAACTGCTCACCGCAGATCATCAAGGGAATTCTCTCTTCCTTGTCTTTGTAATACTGTACCCCAAAATTTCCAAATGTAGATAGATCTCACCCTCTCTGTTTGTACCTTACTTGACCATCTCTAGCAGCCTAGTCTTGCCAACATCGTGTACCCTGGACATCTTTAGGTGCCCAGCACTTCCGTCATTGATATGTGTTTATTTTCAAAACCATTCTGGGTAGCAGTCTTTCCTATTTATCTTGTATTCTCCCAAGGAAGCATGGAAGAATACAGGTATGGACACATCGGTACTCTACGACCCTGAGCTTGGAGGTGCGCTTGGCACAACAACCTAGTTGCAGGTTACTCTTTGGGGACGAGGGGCTGAGGCATGCACATGATCAGAAGCATTTTTGCCTTAATACATTTATCTTCTTGAACTTCCGTAAGTGTCTTTGGCTGCCTGGATCTAACTTTACCTTGGGGAAAAAGGAATTTAGCATTATTAATTATCAAGACATCTTTGAGAAAGTAATTAGAGCATAGCGGTGTTTGGGAGGGGGTCCTGGACAGGCAGATGGACAGAAAGAGCCCTTTGTATGTTTGATAAAAGGTGCATTTTCTGTTTGATATCTGTCCATAGATCCACCCAGCACGAACAATTACCCCTTTTTCACGGCCAGATATTAATCTGCAAAAGTGGCGGGGGCCGCCCGGTCTTTTAGACTGGGTTTCCACTTGAGGCTCACAGCTTCCGCGGCATAAAGGCCGGGGATCAGAGAGCGGAGCGGTTTATCTTCTCAGCCTGGGGGTTAATTGCCCTCAATCCAGGACCCCACTCTCAATGTTTCCACGTCTCCAAATGAGTTTATTAGCATTTCTGCGCAATTCTTCTTTAGTGTCTTAATTGAGGGCAATTAAGTGAAGTGATGGCATTAGTGGGCTGGCTTACAAAGCATCAAAACCTGTGCAAGGTGTGCGGCATACATGAACATGTCATTAATGGTGACACTCAAGAATAAACCCCGCAACCCCCTTATTGTGCAGTAGCGACGTGTTCATTAGCCTCGAACCTGTTTCTGTCCTTCCTTTTGTTGTTATTGACAAGTGCTGGCAGGTTGTCCAAATAGCCAATCTGCATGTTTGCGCGCAGACGTGAACCAGGACACCCATCGCTCATTTGCGTATGCATCGGAATAATTTGTCCAAAGGGTTCGGGGGGCGGGGACGACGGCCACAACCTTCGCAAGAGCCATTTCTGTTAGATTCTCTAATGCTAAGTTGAGGTTATAGTAAAGTTTATGTAGTTTTTTGGTGCATAAACAACCAAAGAGCGTTTTAAGTTCTTTTGGATTGAAATCCTGCTCTTAGAAGCGTCTCTCCTAATACTAAGACTGAGGATGAATGTTTCCTCCAGAGTGTCGTCCCTTGGACAACCGGGTTGCAAACGAGAGCAGATCACCGCGCGATGCGATTTTGCATTTCCTTCAAACGCATCAGAATTTAAATCACAAAAGTTAGACGGAGAATGAAACCCGCCGGTTGTCGCTAATCCGCGGTCACCGCCAATGCAGCGGAACAGAAGCTAAGAATACCTTCCAGCATAATCCGGTTTCAGATTAGCTGCCCACAATTTGCTGCCTCACATTGCCATTCATGTTGTGCATGTAAACATGAATTGCATCACAAGTACTAGCGTACGAAAACAGGAAGTACACGTTTCTACACATTGACATCCTGACGGGGCTAAGATTACCGTGAAAGAGCACATAACGGAAGCTAAATGACGACATGGAATAAACTAAACAGAGCTAAATGCAAAGGATATTTATATAAGGCCATCTGAAAAACAAAAAAAACATGGGACTATTTTCAAATGAGTGGAAAGTGTCACCAGACTGGACATGGTCATGGAGTTTGATGATGAATGATGAAGATACTCAACTTTGAAAAGAGACTTCCAGTCGCGTTGAGGGGGATATGAACGAAAGCTTTTGTGCCCCTGGACGCAAAGCCGTCGGTGAACATGAGCGTTGTCGTGATGAAAAAAGCAATTTGAGGCGACCCAGCCTCTCCTGGCCACGCGGAGCCTGGAGGGAAAGGCACTGATTTGATGTAAAGAATGTCGCCGTCCGGCAGGTTCTCGGCAAATAATGCGGGGAGCTGCCTGCGCGGTGCTCGGAGGGTATATTCGAAGGGTCTGTCTCCCTGCGGGTTTTTATCAAGTGAAAGCAAACAAGACAGTATTAGAAAAAAAATAAGCAAGAAGAAGGAAGCTTTAATAAGTTGACGGAATCACCATCTGCCACTTCTCCTCGGTAAACCTCCGGTCTCCCGCCTCGCCGGCACGACTTGAGCACGAGTGAATTCGCGGACATTAATTCAGCGTCAAACATCCTGGGGAATAACTTCTGCGGAAACTTTTCATTTTAATCAGTTTTGTTGATCGCTCCTGAGTTGAAATCCATCACGGTGATTGATTGTGTGGCATCCTGGCCTGACATTATCACCTGCACGCTATGGGCTTTTTTGATTGGCTGTCGCCCGAGATGAGTCTCGGAGAAACTTGACAGATGACAGACAGATATTCTCAGTTACAGAAACGCGTATTTTGGGAAATTTGGGATTCCAGTGGTTTTCCATTACTTCATGGAACCCTTCTTTGATATGGGTGTGGTCGTCCGAGCATGACGGCACCAAACTGATCAATGAAGGAGGCCATGGGGGTGATGGTGGACTTCCTGCCTGATTAATGGCTTCTTGTCACACAAAGGAAGAGAAGCTCCAGAGAAAGCTACAAGTCAAGAGACACAGCAGCAGCCACAATTACATGTAGGGCTCCTGCTTGTTTTTTTGTTCTCTTTGTGAGAACATTCTCTGGCCAATCAGGGGCCGGCAGTCTGCTGACGTAACTTTTAAGCTAAACTAACTTGAAACCACATCAGATTAAGAATTCAAGAAGTGTGTACCAGACACTAAAGAGGCCGTGGGTACTAGGCACTAAAGAAGTAGCAAATACCGGGTACAGCAGTAATCAACGGTAGCAGATACTAAAGAAGTACAAGGTATAAGTTACTGAAGAAGTCCTGCGTACCAGGTATTACAGAAGTATAGGGTACCAGGTTCTAAAGATGTCCCAGGTAACAGGAACTTGAGAAGTAGCGGGTACCAAGTACTAAAGAAGTAGCAGATACCAGGTACAATAGTAGTCGACAGTAGCAGGTACTAAAGAATTATAGGATACAAGGTACTGACGAAGTCCCAGGTAACAGGAATTAAAAAACTAGTTGGTACCAAATACTAAAGAAGTAGCAGATACCAGGTACAATAGTAGTTGACGGTAGCAGGTACTAAAGAAGTATAGGGTACAAGGTACCAAAGAAGACCTGGGTCTTAGGTACTATAGATGTCCCAGGTACCAGGTACTCAAGAAGTATAGGGTACCAGGTTCTAAAGAAGTCCCAGGTAACAGGAACTAAAAAAGTAGTGGGTACCAAGGACTAAAAACGTAGCAGATTCAAATACAATAGTAGTCGACGGTAGCAGGTACGAAAGTATAGGGTGCAAGGTACTGAGGATGTCCTGGGAACCAGGTATTACAGAAGTACAGGATACCAGACACTAAAGAAGTACCTACACTAGGGACCCAAAAAGTACTAGGTAACTGGTACTATCCCCAGTGGATATGCATAAAGAACCCAGTTGAGTTGAGTTGTGCTGGAAGTGCGTCGTGGAGAAGCACCAGAAAGCTCCAAAAAATATGGAAGAGATTATGACAAGTCAGTGTGAAGTCAATCTGAATCCACTGCCGATGGATGTAGGAGGGACTTGGCGGGGCGATGGTGGGGTTCTACATCAAATCTCCATTTTACAGCAGTAAAACACTGAATGAAGCGTCTTGTATAAAAAACTTAATTATCCATCCAGACCCGAGTCCAAGATTTCAGGAGACAAGACTGGACCTGATAAAATCATAAAGAAAGATCTGCAACTTTGCACTGACCGCTGGAGGAAGCAGATAGTCCATCGCCTTGCTTTGCAGTTCGGACATTACATGTTGGTTTATGCTATCCTGCTTGCCTATGAAGGGACTTGACAAGTCAAGCCTCTGGCGTCTGAGATGGCCCTGTCCAGAAGCGAGCATTAGACCGTTCCAGAATTAGTTCTCCAGCTAATCTGACAGAGTCCGTGGCGCTTATCGACATCCTCGGGGGTGTCTGACAAAATAAACAAGCATTCACCTGCCACCCTCATTAAGTTTCGCTGCGGCGTGTAGCTTTAATGGCCGCGCGGAGTTCAGCAATATGGCCGGTGGCAGTGAAGTTGAGGGATGGCTGCCGGTAAGCATCGGCCCTCGGCGCGGCGGCTTAAATCACCGTCTGCCATGATGGTAATAAGAAACCACCAGAGGCAGAGACGAGCCTTTTATTTTACACTAATTACACAGTAAATTTGAGCGGCAACACTAAGTGTCGCCGACCAAGTCTGGAGGGAAATTATGGAGCGCAATTAATTATGGATCAGGGAGACGGTCAAGCTCACGCTTTTGTATTTATATACGGGTCCTTTAATTCTACCGGCTTTGCTTATCACCGGCTGGAGGATCTGGAGCGGCGCGGGAGCTCCCGGTTCGGCTCCACCCCCGCCGAAAACACGATCCCCCCCCCCGATTAAACTACGGGAGAAGATTCGCGGCGACGGCGAAGACTTTGAATCGACCCTGCTGGGAGGGTTTAAGTTGGATGGAGGAGTTTTGATTTCTCATTAAGCCGCAGAATGGATCGGGTTTGCGGCGCTCGTTGGCCTCGGATGTGCGAGGGGAAAAGGGCCTTCTGCCCATGATTACAATCTCCCGGAGACTTGGAAGACGCGCCGCGGGAGTCCGCGGATGCTTTTTCGCAGCTCATCAGAGGCTCCCCTTTGCACGGCGCTGATTGGCAAACAGCCGCCACATGCCGACTGCAGCCCCCGGAGGACAGGAAATAAATAAATAAATGGGAACTCAGATAACCGGCAGACGTGACGGCGGTCGCTCGTCACTGGAAATAGAAGGCAAACCTGACGGAGCGGGGAAAGATTGGGGGGGGGGGGGACGGGGGGGGGCGCCGGGTTGGGCGGACGGAGGAG